>CM051259.1:52053400-52230900 GCA_027921565.1 Artemia sinica | reverse complement strand
CAAGTGCAGCCCTCTAACGTCACGCCACCAACGTTACTAACACTCGGCTGGCAAGATTCCCGCCCTCTGACGCCACGGTAGATATAGGGAAATTATCATGGAATTTCTACGTGTTAGATAGGAAAATTAGAATGAGATTTCTACGGGTCAGATAGGGAAACTAACACGGGATTTCTGTGAGTCCTATGGGGGTGTACAAGTGTAGCCCTTAACTCCTCGAATCTGTTTCTAGCTGGCTAAATTCCCACCCTGTTTCTGGGCACATATACATGTCCAAACATGCCTAACCAGGTGGTAGAAAAAATTTTATTGATCCCGAGTCAGTTTCTTTCTGGAAGTGGGGCAGTGAACATCAAAATGGATGTTTACACATTATTGAATATTGAAAATGTTGATCAAACGGGACCTAGAGTGCCTAAGGTGGCGGTGAAAATTACAAGGGGTTGCCGGCTAACCCTAGAATGGGAAAAGATGCATGCCGGGTATGTTATAACATTAAGCAAAAAGGTCGGAAGAACAATTATTCTTTGCGGTTAAGGTGAATATAGTGCATATACAGAGACTACATGGTGGATTAAATGCGCCGGCAAAAAATATTGAAGAGAACAATTTATAGAAAACGGTTTATCTGTATTTGGTAGTGAGAGTGTTAAAACGGATAGATTTAAGAACCAGAAAATCTTACGTTATCTGGTAAAATTGGAACAATGGTTAGTTTTAGATAATGGCTTTCTGGAATTATCTCTTCAATGGAAAATATTTTCTCGAGAAATGTTTAACGATATAATGGGAACCGATTCTCCATATTTGGACTATTGTATGAAACTTTGTCGTTGTGGTCACCAAGCTTTTACTCAATTTATAGATATATTAATTGAGACAAAACAAAATGATATTGTGGTTTTGCTCTTAGCCACTACTTAGACAGCTACTTTGTGACGCTCCTAGGAGACATTTTTATTGATCCCGAGTCAGTTTCCTTTTGGAAGTGAGAAAGTCAACATCGAAAAATGTTTTACACATGCCCATTATGGTTATATATTTTGGGCAGCTGGTCATCCTGTGAGAATTGTACTTTTGCTGATCACTATAATGAAAGTATAAATTATTCAATCCGTGTAAATTGCATAAAGTTAAATGCAGTGCAAATTAAAGACTGTAATTCATACCTTGCAGATTTGTGACTCTCATCCTAGAGGATTTTGTATGCTCCAATTGTCACTGTGACAAATTTGATAAATGGGAAAATACTTACCCTGGCATGGTTGCAAAAAACCCTAAGCGTGAGTTCAGTTTATTTTTGAGAAACTGGTATCGTTGTGGCTTTAAAATGTCTTGGGAAGAAGAACCTGGTCTACGCTTCAATTGCTGGTAATAATAAAAGAGTCTGGTTTTTACGTCATCGCTGTGAAGATACTGCCTACTTTGGTTATAAACCTATGGACTTTTATTTGGCTGTTACAGAAAGTGATTCTTCATATGCGGATTTTGTATGTGACATTGCTTCAAATAAGTAAATTGAAAAATGTAAATATTATAATATGAATCAGAGTAGTATTATTGTATAAATCTCTTTACAAAGAGATTTAATAAAAATTAAGTTACAATATATTGTAGAAAATGTGGCCCTGACTTTGCTCGTCAAGATGAATCCTGATGAGCTGTTACCACTTATCGTTTCTGATGACTACCTATACATAGAAGAAAAAATCTAAAAGGGACACAGTGATTTGTATATAAACAAATTTTATTAATACTCAAATTTACATACATTTTTAAAGCATTTCACTTTTAGGGCATCTAAATTTATATTATAGAGCTAGGAAAGAGTATTTTCAGCTAGAAAGTAATTCAATCGAGGATTGTCACCATAAATCTTGAGGAATTCCATGTAAGTATGTCCACGACTTCGAAAAATAAAATATAATAGGGCATGAAAACCACAGCTTTTCGTTGATAGATCTTGCACTCGCTTCCGATTTTGAACAATAGATTCTCGGCTCTGCTCAAGAAAATTTTTAATATGAGGTGTGTAGAATGTATGCGGTAGGACAAGCGGATCAAAAAAATCTATATTGCTTCTTGTTTGAAAGATGCATAACCATACTCTAACAGTACATTGTCGTCCTGACAATACTTATATCTTGAGTACTGGATAAATCCAATACAATAATGCCATGATTTTTCGCAAACATTTCCTCACTTACACCATTTTTGAATAATTGAGAATCTCGATCCAGGAATTACATTGTCAATTCATAGAGGGTCCTATAGGATTTATCAAAGGATAAATTGTAGAGAGGAATTCCATTTACTTTACATACAGGTGATGAAAGTCCAAACAGTTCAAATTTATGCGGAGGATCTGTTCATGATCAAACAAAGCTAGTGCTTTTTACAAAAGCAAATGCAAATTTCAAAGGAATTTCACCATTGATAAATAAAGAATCGGTATACGTACGCGTACCTGTAGCAATATGACGTTGATTCGTGATTGTATGAGGCACGAGCAATTTGATAGTATTTCCAGAAGCTTTTAATTTTTCAATCGCCAAAGCAACAGAACTCATAACTTGTTGTTTTCGTACATGGGGTACTACCGATGTGAGAGAGACCGTTACATCAGGTGCAGCGTCCAGTATTTTTTCGCATAATATAATTGGATCGTGCGACTTATAGTTTTATATCAATCTTTACATTGGGAGGCAGCCATTGAGGTATATTAAATATCTCATGATTTAGTTTCCCACTACATGTAAACCTTTAGTTGTCGCCTCTCTAAGAATATTGGTAGTGTCAGTATCTGTTTTATATTCATAACCCAGTGCTTGTCCCCTCAACTTCTTATAATACATTGAAGTCATCAACATGGATTGTAGATAAATTGCATAATTTGAAAGATTATTAATCGTGCTCACCAATGTTCCCTTTATGTAGACACTTATTTTTCAAAATAAATTGTGTAGTGCACAATTTTCGTAGGATAATCCCTCGGCTGCATCTGGTTTACCATTGTTAGATTTTTGTAACAATGACATTTAAATATATAAATGTCGAAGTCAAATCGATGAAGTAATCTTCATTGGAATAAATTTGAAAATGAACATTTTCAGAGAGTAGTTGTTGCGGGTAAAATTGTTCATAGTATCCATGTTTTACACTGACATCTACATTTTCCACATTGAAAAGATTTAGAGATGAGGTGACTGAAGGGTGATAATCTTTATGTGGTAGATATTCCATTTTTTCTAGGAAAAGAAATATTTTTCTGATCTTTTTATTTTCTTTGATGCTTTACGCTTCCGGGCTGACTTGAGACTGATGAGTGATGGGGTCTTTCGCCCTCTTTTTAAACATTTTCTGCGTTGTTTAAAACGCTCGCCATGGGGTCGCGCGCTCGACCTGAGATTTTGCGAAACACTTTCTTGAATATCCTTCTCAGAGCCCCGGTCATGTAATGTAGAGGACGCAATAATATATATACTAGCCAGGGGTAGTGCAGAACGAAACAGCTTAGCAAAAGAACTGCCGAAACCATACCCGGAAGTTGACGAACGAACCCTATGATAGTCCATTCCGTGGCCCAGCTGCCGTGGTCCAAGAGTAGCAACATAGCAACCAATATCAGGACACACTATTTGAGTTCTATTAGCAATTTCACTGAATGAGTCGAAAATGACATGTAATTACGGCCAAACCTTTTGTTATTGCTAGAGGATCAGCCAATTCACTTCTTAATATTAACTGACAGAGCTCCAAATATGAAGTGTTGACTCGAACATATTGAAGGTGTTTTATATTATAGTGGTGAGTATGTTCATTAGATGTTTTTTGTTCAAGAACACGTAGGAGGGGGACATTGGTATTACCAACTCTTGATCTCTCGACAAAGGATGCGTAAAGAAATATGCAACTGTCCGAGGAGTAAGCGGTGGATACTCTGCAAAAATGACAGGATTCATACCACTAGCGCTTTCTGCACTTATACCATTGATTACATTATGTTTAAAACCAAGAACTTCTCTTAGATTACCATTGAAAATAATCTTATCATTGTCAATGGGTGAACTAATGTAGATTTTACCCTCTTTCTCTGAATAATTGAACTGAAAGGCACCATTTTTACAATATTAAATATTTTGTTGATAGCACGACACAATTCGTTCATAGTCCCAGCCTCCTTATATTATAATGTGACAAAAGGGTATTCAAATGAATTCATATTTTTAATTACATATTGATCGTTAACGATTGGCCAATGAACTGGTCTAATTTCTATATCATATGTACGATCCTTTCTTAGGATATTATATGTATTTTTAAGCATATAATCAACAAGAGCAACCTCATACCTTCCCTAAAATTTAATAGCAGGGGAGAGTTTCGTCCAAAAATCACTTGTTTTATTCAAATCGTCATAAAGAGGATCTGAAACATTGGACATGAATGTCACACAAAAACTTTCAGACATTAAGAACGTCTTTAGCGCGTTTCAACGAATCAAAATCAGAGTTTTATCCTAGCCGGCGAACAAGCAACTGTTGGTTACCCTTGTGAATACGAGTCTTTAATAACTTTTCAATTTGATAGATTTCACTATTTCCAACTTTTTGTAATTCATAGTAAAAAAAAACCTCCAAGAATCTCTTCATCTTTCATACCACGAAGCCGATACGTTATATGTTTAGTTTCCAAGACTTTTGACACTTTAAAAAGTTCAGTGGACCATGAGTAATTTCCCTTTTCAAATATATTTCTTGAATGATTGATTCGAACATTATCACCAACATTAAATTTTTTGTTCTCTGCCTTTTCATTAGAATATTGTTTAAGGAAAAGTGTATTGTCGCTATGACGAACTTTAATAGGGCTAGCATTGAACAAGGATCAATGAGGACGTTGATTATAAATTATCATAATTTTATCTAAATCATGAATAAATGCAGATGTATTTTTCCATGTACAATATCTTAAAATTAAAAGTCAGATTGTTCGTATTAAACGTTCAGCCAATGCCGCCTTTATAGGACTATAAATATGATAGAGTATTGCATTATATTTCAATTTTTACATGTGGATTAAAAAATTCACTTCCAGGGTCCGTTTGAATTTTTTATATGAATCCTGTTCAAAGATTCAAGGGCTTTAGCAACTTCATTGCCTTTCTTTTACTGCAATTAAATTGAATATGCATAGCGAATAAAAACACTTATTGCAAGTAAAATATACTTGCAGGGTAAATTATGACGTCTTTGAATCGCGTCTAGAGTCGAAAGATCTGCTTGTAATATATGCAGGGGGCAAAAAGCTTTAGTTTTTCGATAGTAATTACCATAAACCCTATGATTTTGATGAAGAGCATAACTGGATTCCTTTTGCAAATACTCTTTTGCTATCTTCTTTTTAATTCTAGTAACCTAAGGAAGTGCATTGGGAGTACTTAAACTTCTGGTTTTCCAATATTTTCATAAACACCTTGTAAAACTTGGTCCGCTTTGAACGTAAACGAGGTGTGAATCGTCCGCTACCCTTTCGCATGCTACTGGGTGAGTCAATGCGTCTCCGCTTTTGTCTAGCTACCGTTGTCATCGATTCATTGCTTCTACTAGGTGTTCTAGCATATTCCAAGAAAGATTTAAAATCATCATATTCCACCTTTAATGTGGTGAACGGACTATATTATTTAAATTTCTTTAGAATTTGCTTATTGCTAAAAAGACTTTTAGGAAAATTTTACGACGTTAAAAAATTATATAAATGACAATCAATGGAATCGACTCTTTTACGATTTGCAATCACGTCCGATAACAAATCAATTAAATTGTAGGGCTTGCCCTGGATTATAATTCTATTCTTTTTCTCGTCAATTTGTTGATTTTCAGAAAGGAAGGTCAAGAGTCTTTTACCTTTTTCATGATAGTATTGAAGCAACAAGTATATAACAGTTGTTAATAAATCTTCTTTTTTCTGTGCTTTCAAAGTTTCACAATTCTCAAGAGGTTGATCAATGACATTGACTTTGAGTGATTTTTCACGATAAGATATGTTTGTTGACACGTGGAAGGGCATTTTGAAGCAAAATTAATTTTTCATCATCGACAATTGTTTCATTGTTAATAAATTTATCAAGATTATATACAAAGTGCTCTTTGGGTGAAAGAGCAATTTCAAATGGCTATAATTTATAGGGTTTAGCCATTTCTAGAGAATAGTATTTACAAGTCCGGTGATTATCGGTAGTAAAAATGAAAAGAAATTACCATTCGCTTGAGAAGACGTTTTCTTTTACAATTTGCTTTCTTTTTGCAAGCTAGACTACGTACAAGTGACCGATGTTGCTTTGTCTGTTGTCTAACACCATTTGGCAGATGAATATTACCTTCCGTTAAATTTAAACAAATTTCAGACAAGAGATTAATAAATTCCTTGTCAAAGCCATGCTTGAGTATTGCATTGCTAAGTTCAGGTTTGAATTGGCTAGCACTGAAAATAAATGCTGGTGTTCATCTAGCTCCTTCTACACGTAACTCTTCGGGCATGTTTTGATTCAGTTCTAATATAATGTAACCATAGGGTTTATTATTTGCTTGATTGTACGCGGAAAGCAAAAATTTGGGTTCGCCAGTGTATAATTGTTTGTTTAGAATTATAAGAGAACTTGAGCCGTGAACAACTGTGTAGATGATATAGTATGTACAATTCAAAGCAAGTGTTCTCATGCATTTACTCTGATGAAAAAGATTATGGAGCACAACAGCTATAAAAATTTTTTCGTGATGGGACCAGACTGTGAATAATTTTAACATTTCCTGCGACCATTCTTCAATAAAGTCAGCTAAATCGTCAGTAATCTACCTCGAGTTTGGCGCAATGCTAGTCAACACGTCAATTCCTTGTATGAATTTTATGCTTGGATCAATCTTCTATGTTTTATCAGAAGATTCTTGCCATACACTATAGCAATAATATATTTTTTGGATTCTCTAAAAAAATTGTCACGATTTTGAATGATTCTCGTTAAAAGTGTTGTTTTACCGGACATGGACAGTCCGCCAAGAAATGATCTGAATGGTGTTTTAAATTGATAAATTCTCATCCAATGTCAATATTCAACTAACTTAACCTAACCTCAATCTGTTGAATAAATACTCAAGGGAAATAGAATACATGGTTTCTTTAATTCACAAATATATGTATACAATGACAGTGGATAAAAGACATAAAAATAAGCACTTGAACATTTAAATAGTCACTGCGAGGGGACGCTTCAGCCGGACGGAAGGTGCCGCTTCGGTGGCCGGCGGCGAAGCCCGGACAATACGGTAACATTAATAGGCACTTTAAAATAAACAGTTTCCGCAACGAATTAAAAAAAGCCTTAAAAATCACCACTTTCCGCAACGAAAAATAAAATATATGTAAGAACACTGGGATAAAAAAGGTAGTGCTGAGCTGGCGACAGAAGAAACAGTCTTCCTCCCCTACAGGCGGCCCCCTCCTCCTCCCTAAACTATAGTGCTTTCTCCAGACGGAGTTGCTTCCTATAATTTCCACATCCAAATCGATCTGAAGTAAGGCGGTGGCCATGTGGTAGTACTTTCACACCACCCTCGACTAAATAGACTTTGTCCGATATGGTGGACAAGACATTTTTCTCAGCCCAAACTGTACAGTTTTTATATTTTGAAAAGTGAATGGCCATGAACATCTCGATCTTGGAACCAAATTATTTTCTATGAAGTTCCCATAAACACTCATGTTGAAATTTTCTTTTACATAGTATGATAGCACGCCCTTGCAGACTTTTTTGGTAGTCTCATTGTGCGTTTCCACGCTCCAACATGAGTTTTTTGAAATTTTTTAAAATGGCACTACCAGCGGCAATGTTTTTATTTAATACAAGGTTTCTTTTTTCTGTGTAAAAGGGCCATATTGGAGTGTTTGTGAGTGATGTGAAATTGGGATCCGCAATGATTCGGGCACATTCTTTGGGGTCAGTCACAATGTCAGAACGACTCCTGTTACGCACACTCTCACACATTTTACCCAAGCCCGAATTTAAAATGAGTTTAAAGATTTCCTTTTCGACCTTTGTTTTCGCTTCAGACCGTTTGTTGACAAATGTGTCAACAAACGTCTTCATGTAAGGTTTCAGATCAAATTGGAGGGCTCTAGAAAATCATTGTGACATTGAAACCGTTGGCTAGCATCCACCGCAAAAGAACGTGGTTTACAACAATATTCCAGTTCGGCTCTAAGTCGGCAATAGGCTTTTGCTTTGCATACCTTTATTCTCTACAAAGATAACTTGTAGCAACTCAAAGAGTCCCTATGCACCGGTCTATTGATGCAGGGGAAAAAAAATCTTTCACCGAGTCATGAAGCTCCAGAGGTATTTCACCGTCAATTTCGAAAAACCATCCTTGTGGTCCATTTTCCTCAACAGTGTGAATGTTGGGAGAATCTGGGGCAGAAGGATTGTCAAGCCGCTGGTAATTTCAACACGGCAAACAAAAGTGAGACATTGCCGACGGATAAAGGGAATTCATATCCAAGAAAACGGCGTTCGACTTTTCACCGGTGCGTTGTCCAGTCGGATCGGTTTCAAGGATACGAACCTCTTTGGAAAACATACCCTCCCCTCATGAATCTCTCTACAAACAGATGCTGAACCAAGACGGCGATCAAACCTTTTCCAGCTTCACTGATTTTAAGAATTAAATCCAACACCAGATGAGGAGTGGAAAAATAATAACTATAATTGAGCCCAAATTCTTCATGAATTTATCCGCGTTTTTACAAACAATATCCAACAACGTCAAAACATCACTTTCCAGGTACAGTTTATAATAATCCCACCCATTTTTATACCCTCCCTTTTTCCAGACCCTCTTGGAAAATAATCGGCAGTGGTGCATTGACGATCGCAAATTGAATCATAAAAATCTGCGATGGGTGGTAATTTTTCCTCACTTAGCTTCGAGGCGAAGGTATAGTACTCGTACGGGCATATGCCCTTACTCGTTAATAAATCATACTGTTCTCTATCTGGTAAGTGCTGTTTGAGGAGCGGGAAACTATGAAAATCGTCACTTTTCTGTACTTGAATGAGTTGACTTAGAGATTTAGGGAAATAACTAAAGGAATCAAGGAAACGAATTTTATTCAAATACGCTTTACCATTATCAATTGCTTGCCATTTAAATTCTAAGACAAGAAACTTTTCAAATAATTTCGGTATGATGTTATATGAAAGAGGACGATCTAGCCTTATGCCATCTACAACTTCACCTTTCTCCAATCGTGCAACACTGGTAATTTGAACTTCAAATCGTAGTTGAAATTGTGCCCGTAAACCGGTAAAAAGTATTGCCGTCTAACATGTAAATTACACGATTTATGCGCAACCCCCCGAAAGTTGCTTCCCCTTGATTAAATTCCCTGCCATAAATGGCCATGGTCTCAAGCCTTTGCATCCCCCTGATTAATTTTTTTATTGCAAATCCAACAAATGTCAAGATTTTTAATAGCCAAATCGTCTTCTGGTGATAGCTTTATTGGATAGTGTGTATGGTGCAGCCGTGAAATTTCCTCATTTGCTGTTTTAATAAGAGCATCCATAGCTGTGCCAACACAATCTTCTCCATCCAGCGTCTCAACTAAATCTACCAAATACATGGTATTACTTGAATCGCGCATGCGCAAAAGTTTTTTTTACAATGGCTTCACGTTTTTTCACACGATTCCAGTTTGACGGATCCGGCACATCCGTGAGCGTAGCCTCAATGTCCAATGATACCTCGTTGCTCTGCCTTAGCATTTTCTGAAAGCTTTTGAACCGCAAGGTAGCATTGTCCCCTGAAACCATTCCAAAGACTGGTACCCATGACGCTTGCAGTGTCTTAAATGATTATTTAATTTTAATCCTATATAAAACCTAGACAGACAGATTGGGCAGTAATGACATAAAGTATAATCGTTACTCTCACTTAAAGCCCGACTAATATTTGGAATAGGAAAAAATGTCCAAGAGATTCAGGATCTTTGGCAGGTTCATAGAGAAGCCATACCCAGTGTTTCACTGATTCAATAGACGGTGCCCTTACGGAATAAGTTATACCCTTTTTATCACTAAGTTCCCCTTCTAAATATTCTTCATCAAACTGTAAAGCTCTAACCCCAACTTTTAAATCCCTTTAAACAATTAAAATATACTTTTGGAAACTCAGAACCCTCCCCAGCGCCCTTTACTGTCCAATTCCCCAATTCCGTCTGAAAAACATCCTTTTGCAGGGGTTTATGATCCGCCACAAGGACGGAATATTGGAAACACTCCAATCCTGTGTCAAAACGAAAGTGTTTTACACCTTAAGTACCTTTTGAATTTGCGTTATAATTTCTTCAATTTAGGTTTCCCCTCCCACCTCTTAAGAGAAATGTTTTTTTTAATTTAGTAATATTTACTTCTAATTTTTCAATAAATAAAAAACTAACCCAATCACACTCTCATTATTCCCTTCTATTCTATTAAAAATTTCACCCACCCAATCCGAAGACACTCCTGCCAAATTATGCAGGTCCAGATGCAGAGTTTGCATTCTTGTTTGTATGTAATGCTCACGCAAAACACCCGAAATTGCATTTAAAAAAAGATTTTAAACGTGATGGATGATTTTATTGAGTCCCGTCCTCCTGCCTTCACGTATATGGTTTTCGAGGAGTGCCCGAATCATGCTGACATAGGAGTGTTCGAGTTCTATAGGATCCGTTTGAATACTACCACTTGATAGGGAATTGAATGGATCACCAAACTCAGCCCTAAAAATATATACATTGCGCAAAGCGGTATCAAATAAGTACAAAAATGGCAATACAGGGGGCGAGCCAGCTCCACTTTGTTCCCATTAATCACTGTCAATGACGGGCGTTGTCTCAACTTCACTTGCTGGAATTTCATCGAAAACACTATCTAAAAAGTTATTACTGATGCTGAGGTCCTGCACTAAACTGTTTAAATTAATTTCGGGGAAATCACTAGCCCGACTCGCCCCCGCACTTAAACCCCCTCGTGTCCACTTTCCGTCGTATTTTCGTGAAATTGAGGTGGCGGTGACAAGATCTCAATAGAGGGTCCGGGTGTAGGTGCGTGAATCTAGAAAAATAATAAGAGCATATTAGCTCATTAGAACGCGTTTGCCCTATGAAAAAGAGAGAACGAGTATAGAATGCATCATTGTATTATGAAGAGAGAAAGAGTATAGAATGAGCATAGAAGGGTACCATGACCCCTTGAACTCATAAACCCCTTGCTACTCATTGTATTATGGGTACCATGCACTCTTTAACTCATAGATCCCCAACTACTAACCATGTATGTAAAGGCCCCTTTGGGGTACACTATTGCTTTAAATGTAATGCCCTTACGTCGGGCACCGTTTGTATGTACTATGAAGTATGGAAAGGTATCCCCTATGTCCACACTACTGCTAGTAAATGTTAAAAGGCTCTAAAAGATCCTTTTTGGTTGTATTGAAAGCTTGGACCTCCTTACTTGCAGTTAAGAATTTAAAAGCTTGTGTTTGAAAGAGTCTTACCGAGGGAAGATTTGGCTCTTGGCATTTGACGAGCAGATTCTCGGTCCATGCTAACAATTCGTCGGAGGATACCTTGACTGCTTCAACCCCTTCACCAATGAATTGAGCAACTAATTGATCGATCTCAGCCTAGAAAGAAAATTTTTTAGCTACGAATGAAGCTAAGAGGGGGAACAGATGCCCCCTCCCCTCCGAAAAACTAGCGAGTAGGCGCTTGAAAAGCTGAAAAACAGCCTTATTTTAGTTATTTCTGAGAGGTAGAGTCTTTTAAAACTAGGGTGCATGGAGCTTTAATATTCTCGTGAATAGAAATTATCTAAAAGGTTGAAAAACTCTCTGACATGTAAGAATTACCTTTTATTAGGTTGGAAAAATAGCGAGAAATGGCATCATTCAGCTAAGAACTTAGCTTGAAAAGAACACATTATCGATTGGTGTGATGATGGTCTCTAAAGTTAAGGGGAGGGGATATGTAACCTGAAACTTCAATATTCTAGCGAAAAAGACAGAAAAAGCCTTTTAATGTCTCTGAATAGGGAAAAAATATCTTTATTAACCTAAAAAAGATGAAAAACAGCCTTATTTTAGTTATTTCCGGGGGCCAGAATCTTAAAACAAGGGGGACAAATAAGTTGAATCTGTAATATTCTAGGCAAAAGCCATACATATTGATAAAACTAACGAGTAAGCACTTATTAGCGTAAAATTTTCCCTTCGAAGCCTGAAATATGATGAAAAAATGACATTATTAGTGAAAATTCCCTTCAAGGGCTGAAAGAGGCGAGGAAAATTTCTTTAGTAGGCAGAGAATATAAGGTGATAGGAAAATAGTGAAATAAATAGGCTTTATTAGGTTGAAGAGCAGGCTTATTTTACTTAACTTACGAGGGAGCAGAGTCTTTAAAACTAATGGGACGTAAATAAGCTGAAAAGTCAAAGGTAGACGCTTAAAAGAATAGAAAAATCCATTCAAGGCCTGAAAAAGGCGGGAAAATTTCTTTAGTAGGCAAAGAATATAAGGTGATAAGAAAAAAGTGAAAAAAAGGCTTTATTAGGTTGAAAAGCAGGCTTATTTTACTTTTTTCCGTGGAAGCAGAGTCTTTAAAACTAATGGGACGTAAATAAGCTGAAAAGTCAAAAGTCGTCACTTAAAGATTAGAAAAGCCTGAAAAATGACATTATTTTTAGTTATTTCTGTGGGAGTCTGAGTCTATTAAACTATGTGGAGGGGCACTTAAAAGAATAGAAAGCCCCGTTCAAGGTCTGAAAGAGGCGGGAAATTGCCTTTAGTAGGCTAAGAACTAAGGTTAAAAGAAAGGAATAGAACAAGAATATAAACTAGCTTGAAAAAAGCGCCAATAAATATACTCACGTCTTCAAATTGTGCCGACTGGGCAGCGCCATGGTCTTGGACAAGCGGCATACGTGGGGGTGTGACTTGAATGGAGGCACAGAGCTTCGTAGATGGCCCTGGGACATCACGGGCTTGAGTAGGTGGAACGGCAGGGCTCGCTTCCATATGAGTGGGCGTCCACTCTCTTTTTAACTTCCAGACCACCGGGCCAGCGATGTCACGGTCTTGCAAAGATGGACTTGCAGCTCGATGGTTGGGAGTCGGTGTAGGCTGCACAACAGCTCGATGGGCAGGAGTTGGCGTAGACTGACCGGTAGCTCTATGGGCGGGAGCTTGGGTATGCTGCACAGCAGGTCGATGAACAGAAGCTGGCGTAGGCTGCACAGCAGCTCGATGGGCAGGAGCTGGCGTGGGCAATTCCGGTCTGGAAGGTCCGGCAGCTTGATCAGCATGGGGCTTGGAAGAGCCAACAAATTTGATAACTGAAGGCCTCAAAGGGGTCATTACATTACCCCTAGCTCTCGTACTTGGAGGGGGGAGAGAGGGAAAATTCTAGAAGAGAAGAGAAAATTTACTGTAAAATAGTATCCCCCTTCTACAGAAGAGAACATGAAGAAAGGCATTATACATTAGTACCTCCTTTTAGAAACCCCCTACCCGAGCCACAGAAAACAGAATCCTTTTTTCATGCTATTAATATTCAAACCCTGTTAAGATTTTGAATTGGTCAACCCTTTTCAGGAAAGCAAAAAGTAGGCTTAGAAATGAAACATTTTTAGTATACAGCTTGTGAGAGATAAACCCGAAAGTCAGTAACCATAGAATAGAAATAAACGTTCCAATATTTACCGGTTAAAAACAAAAATGAGCTAAGGTGTATTCAAAGCTTTAAAAAACTAGTATTATTCCACTAGGGGCAAAAAGCAGTATCAAATCCAGACAAATAATTTGAAATCATTTCGATCATTTAAATAGCTATAAAAAACTAGATTTTTTGTCTATACCTAGGGTAGAAATAAGTGTTCTTGTTATGCGCCACATGCTCCTGCTAGAGCCCCCGCCTTTTACATAATTTCGCAAAACTCTAAAGTAAGACTAATCATACAAAAATGATTCGCTTCCATAAAATCTATTTTGTGACACTTTTGCTGAGAAAATAGCTACCTAGGACCTATATCATGAAATCAGACACTACAATTTGCGAGAAATAATAACTAGTATGATTGAAAATGAATTATCCCCCATCAGGTATAATTGACTGCAAGCCAGTCCCTCTCCGTGCGAGATGAGTTGTTTACAACGCAAAGCCTCTCACACATATTTTTAGTTTGAGCCATAAGAGAAACGAGTCATATTTGACAGATTTCTGCTTTTAAAGCACGAGGGTGAAAAACTTGCCTTTTTCCATAAACGAAAGGTATTAACGAAAATAATAATTTCTTTGAAAGGATACATTGGTAATGAATGGAGAGGGGATTGATTTTTACACAGTGAAAAGGGGGTATTTTATGCTTTAAAACGAGTATAAACAAAGCGCAGTGGAAGCATTTTTTTGTGGGAGGAGGGGGAGTACTAGAAAAAGACACTTACTTCATTGTAGGAATTATCTATTATTTAAGATACTTGTTGCATCTTCAACTGGTTACATGAGACCGATGAGGAAATATCCTTACCCGCGAAATTTATACCGTTTGCAAAACACACAGGGATCTTTGAAGGGACAGTCCTCTATTTCTTTTAATAGAAAAGCAACGTGGGGGAGTGTTAGTGGGAGGCATGTTTCGACGTGATTTTGTATAAGACATGCAAATTGGGAAAAACAATATGGCTTCTATCACCAGGGGAGGCACGTTTGGACATGTGTAGGAGGAAAACACCAGGGGAGGCATGTTTGGACATGATTTCGTACAACCGTCTAGAAAAACATTGTTGGGGAGTGTTCTCACCTCGGGAGGCATGTCTAGACATGTATAAGCGTCTAGACATGGGGAATTTTGCATAGAAACAAGACATGCTTGAAATACACAGAAGTGTGTCACAGAAATACAAAGGGGTGTGTCGCGTGACGAAAAATGCGTTTGAAATCCAGTGCTATTTTCCCTATCTGTGTGCTTAAAATCCAATGCTATTTTTCTGTGTTAATTTCCCTATTATTACTACTTTTCTATTATCCCGACCACATTCCAAGTAATTACTTTACGTCATAGCACGTGAGAATCTTGTCAGCTAAAAACAGGTGCGAGGTGTTAAGAGCTACACTTGCACACCCCCTATGGGACTCACGGAAATCCCATGTTAATTTCCCTATCTGACCCGCAGAAATCCCATGCTAATTTTCCTATCTGACCCGTAGAAATTCCATGATAATTTCCCTATCTCTACCGTAAAGTCCGAGGGTGGGAATCTTGCCAGCTAAGCGTTAAAAACAGGGGTGAAGTGACGTCAGAGGGCTGCGCTTGAAATATGGGGAAGGGCTGCACTTGAAACTGAAGCTGGGTCACTACTTATCGCAAAAAAATCGATTTGTTTTATGTAGATCTGTTTATTTGGGTCATGTACAAATTCAATTAAAACCTGAGGACCATGCAAACCTCATTTAAGACCCAATTTAAGGCAACAAATCTGATGGTATTCATTCGTAATGTCTAATTTAAGACAATAAAAGGGGACTATTTTTGCATTTATTTAAATTAACTCCTAGTTGGAACAAAATATAACATAAAAATATTCTTTTAATTAAATGGTAGACTAGGATAAGTATGTATAAAAGGATTTCAGATGGATGGTAGTCAAGATTGCTTCACCCCTATAGAGGGGCATGAATTGCGTAGAATTTTCAATTCATATAAATAATAATCCTTTTTCACATGCACCCGGAATTCGGTAGAAACAATATTATTAAAAAGTTAATGCATAAAAGTACTACTAATAGGAAATTTTGACCGAATATTCAAATTTTAACCAAAAGTTAACTTGCAATCCAAAGTTTTATTTTTTAGCAGAATTACTGAAAAAGCACACTATCCGAACATTAAAAAATAATAAAGCTATGTTCACTAGCAATGAACAAAAGTTAATTTTAAGAAAACATAATATGAAAAGAAGGTTTTCGAAGAATAGTAAAGGGCCGTAAGACGACAGTACTAAAATCGAATAATTATTCAATTTAAAGACGGATAAAAACTACTGTCAATTAATAAATGAATCCCAAACACAAACAGAACTTAAGCCGATTATTCAAGTCAAACTTGAAACAAACAGAAGTTGTCACAAAAGAAAAATATCCAACGGCCTCATACATCTTCTAAAGACTAGAGCGTCATTTGGGTCTTACTGAAAACAAATATATTTTAAATATTTTCTCTTTTATAATTATTATAATATCAAAGATATTATATATCAAATATCTTTAATATATCTTTAAGATATCTTTAATATCAAAGATATTATTATAATATCAAAAATATTAACGAGAGTTCCCTGAATGAAAATCATCTTAAATATTAAAAATTAGTCTACTTCCAGTTGTTCCTTCTAGCAGTCTGGTTTTATTATAAGATTTTCTCTTTTTGTTGATTTCTTTCACAAATAGATGCCACACTTTTCAAAGTAAATGTCGTATTCAATAAAAGACAAATAACACTTAAGCCTTTTAGAGGGCTTGAGCGCCCTCTTATTAATAAACATTTGTGTTGTTTTTTAGTTGATATAATGACAAATAAAAAAGCCACCTCTCACTATACAAATCGTTTCCCATTAAGCGTTAAAAGCGTTAAAACCGGAGCCATAAACTCCGGTCTTAGAAGGTTTATGGAGCGGTAATCATACTTTTTGTTTGTTTAAATTTTTTTTGGTTATACGTTTGACCTGATAAAGCATTTTAATTTTACTTCATTTTATAATTCATTTGTTCATCTTTAATAGTATATGTTATCTCTAAATTTCGTCGGACTATTCATTTTGATTTCTGTTCAGCTTGAATTCCATTTATTCATTAATATGAATTTCACTTCGCTTGAATTATTCTGATTTATAGTTTGATTAGATTCAAGTTTAATTAGTTTTATGTTTGAATAGTTTAAGTAAATTCAATTCTGCTCCCTACTTTAATTCTAACATTCTACTGCAACTGTACCTTTTCTAGGTTGCAGCTACCACCAAGGCCGTACTCCCCCCCTCCCTCGAAATGTTTGTTCGACTCGCAAAAACGTAACAAAAATGGATTTAAACTAATTTTGTATGTGTTTTTAGGTTTTTTGTGTACTCCCCCCCCAAATCTTTGAGTAACCCCCCCCCCCCCCCCGAAAAAAAATCCTGGGTACGGCCTTGGCTACCACTACAACCATGATATTGCTCTTTACTTTTCTTTGAAATGCTTTTGTAATTAATCGAAATAAAATGCACCTCATTGATGTCACCATTGTAGAAAACCTTTGTTAGGAAAGCTTCAAGTTTTCTCTCAAGAATACGCTGAAAAAAAATGTCTCCTCTTTTTCTTCTTTTGTTGCCTGCATTAGCGGGTTATTCAAAGTAAGTAGAAAGTTGATTAAGGTGCTCTTTTGCAAGCTAATGTCTGCTTTTGTAAATGTGTCTTAATAGCACAAAAGGAAGTCCCAAATGATACCTAGAATGACACTTTTTGGTATCAATTCTAGAGTGGAAAAGTTAGGAAACAAAAGAACGGCAACATTAAAATTATCGTAATTGAAAACGCTTAAGAGGAGTTTTATAGTCCATCATCGTGGTTGCAGTAGCAACAATCCAATAGGGAAGAAGCAAAGCCCATAGTACCTCAGGGTCCAAAAATGTGTTTTGAAGCAACTCTTTTTTTTAGAAAATGGCCAACTGATAGTGGTTGTAGGATTTTAGTTTTAATTTAAATTTAATACAACAGCAATTCGCAATTACAAAAACGAAATAGTGATATTTACGGTCGTAACAGTAGCTGTACCTATAGGAATGGTATAGTTTAACTTTAATATGGTGACATTAGAGGTGACGTTTTAGCGTTACCTATCACAGGCAGCAAAATATCGCTGTTTAAGTAAAGAGCGAAGTTGCCTCTATGCATTATTTATTTTTCATTTTTTTTCTGTTCACCAAGCCACTTCGTATACAAGGAATTGTCGTAGGAACTTCAGAGGGGGCTCATTAAATTGAAAATTATAAGTTCTAGTACCCTTTTTAAAAGTTGAAAGTGATTGGAGGGCAACCAACCCCCTTCCATGCCCATTTTTGCTTTCTTTCTCCTAAAGTCATCAAACTAAGTTTTGCGATTGTTGTTTTGTTCAGCATAGCTGAAAAGTCCAATAACTTTGCCTCTGTGGTAAAACAACCCCTAAATCTTGAGGGGAAAAGATGTAAGTTTTGCAATCCTAGGAACGGCTTAGGGTATTTGTGTTAAAACTTTCACGGTATGTTGTGGGGGATATTGAACAAACCAATAGGCAAGATAGGATATTGAACACCAATAGGCATCATACTACCACTGCTGCTGTTACTATCACTTCTGCTGCTACTACTTTTGAGGATAAGGGCATTAAGGTGAAACCCTCAGGGAATGATGAGGGTGATGTTGAACTAAATAAAAAAACACAGATTGCATGCAAGCATTGATGTAAGGTACATAGTCTCAGGAGTGGCTTAGGGTATTGAGTTGAAACTTTCGCGGGATGTTGAGGGGGTTGCCGAACAAACCAATAGGGACAATGTGTGTACTACTACCACTATTACTGCTGCAACAGCTACTACTACAACAACTGCTACTAGAGCTACTGCTGCTGCTACTGTAGGTTGTCAAAAAGTCTTATCAGCAATACCTCAGGAGCGGCATGACGTATGCTGGAATATCCTTAGTGCAAAACATGAAAATACAAAATTAAATTAGTTGCAACAAACTGATTTGAGATGAGAGGGTGTAAATTAAAGTCGCACGAAAGCCGTCACACAACATCTTTTTTTTAACATCTAAGAGTTTTTGTGTACCAGTATTACAATTTTGATTACGAGGAGATATCTTTATTCATTTGAAAATCAGTATCCTAGCTAATCCTCCTACATAATTTTTTGTCAAATGGGTTTGATCGCTTTAGTCACTTGCTACTACGCATTAGAAACAATGTGCTAGAGAAATTGCAGATTTTTACGCTACTATTTATTATGACAAATAATCGTAATAATGAGGTAATTTTCTATAATGCTAAGATAAAACAAGCGATTGCTAATATAAAGAAGGATTTTGTAATTGTAGTAGAGAGGGAGGTGCTACTCCCACGAGAACACCATATATGGGCATAGAGTCCCTAGGGAGAATGATTGCGTAATCAAAGTGTGTCAATGACCCTTTTTCCAAGGTCGGCTAATTTATTGTTTCCAAGGAGAATTGTTTCCGGAAGTTTATTAATATCTTTGGAGTTCGACCAGAATTGTTTCCGGGGCAAAGTTTAGATCACACGTGACAGATGATGTCATGGTTGATTGATTGACACGAAAGGGGAATTAATTTGTTGTTTCAAAGGGGAATTATTGATTCAAGAAAGGGGAATTAATTTGTTGTTTCTAAGGGGAATTATTGATTCACGAAAGGGGAATTAATTTGTTGTTTCAAAGGGGAATTATTGATTCAAGAAATGGGAATTAATTTGTTGTTTCTAAGGGGAAGGTGGGAAAGAGATATATTGATTGCGTAATCGAAGGGAGAGAATTCCCGAGAAATTGATTACATACTAGGTAGAACCCTATCAGGAGCTCGTGACGGGAATCCATTTATGTGCATAGAATGACGTAATCAACTAGGACAGTTGGATTTCTGAGAAATTGATTACATAATCGGTAGAACCCTATCAGAAGGTCATGACGGGAGTCCGTATATGGGCATAGAATGACGTAATCGACTAGGACAGTTGGATTTCTGAGAAATTGATTACATAATCGGTAGAACCCTATCAGAAGGTCATGACGGGGGTCCATATATGGATATAGAATGACGTAATCGACTAGGACAGTTGGATTTCTGAGAAATTGATTACATAATCGGTAGAACCCTATCAGAAGGTCATGACGGGGGTCCAAGCAATACTTTTCAAAAAGCATTTCAGAACAAGTTCTTTTCTTAGTGACCGTCCTAAACCCATTTTCCAACATGAAGTACTTATCTTTTTCATCCACAACTATACTTTACAGCTTTTTGGATACCTCAACACCAAGAAATACTTTTCAAAGACCATTTCAGAGCAAGTTACTTTCTTAATGTCCCTTCTAAACCCATTTTCCAACTTGAAGTACTTATCTTTTTCACCCACAACTATACTTTACAGCTTTTTGGATACCTCAACACCAAGAAATACTTTTCAAAGACCATTTCAGAGCAAGTTACTTTCTTAATGTCCCTCCTAAACCTATTTTACAAGTTGAAGTACTTATCTTTTTCACCACAACTATACTTTACAGCCTTTTGGTTACCTCAACACCAAGAAATACTTTTCAAAGACCATTTCAGAGCAAGTTACTTTCTTAGTGACCGTCCTAAACCCATTTTCCAACATGAAGTACTTATCTTTTTCATCCACAACTATACTTTACAGCTTTTTGGATACCTCAACACCAAGAAATACTTTTCAAAGACCATTTCAGAGCAAGTTACTTTCTTAATGTCCCTCCTAAACCCATTTTCCAACTTGAAGTACTTATCTTTTTCACCCACAACTATACTTTACAGCTTTTTGGATACCTCAACACCAAGAAATACTTTTCAAAGACCATTTCAGAGCAAGTTACTTTCTTAATGTCCCTCCTAAACCCATTTTCAACTTGAAGTACTTATCTTTTTCACCCACAACTATACTTTACAGCTTTTTGGATACCTCAACACCAAGAAATACTTTTCAAAGACCATTTCAGAGCAAGTTACTTTCTTAATGTCCCTCCTAAACCCATTTTCCAACTTGAAGTACTTATCTTTTTCACCCACAACTATACTTTACAGCTTTTTGGATACCTCAACACCAAGAAATACTTTTCAAAGACCATTTCAGAGCAAGTTACTTTCTTAATGTCCCTCCTAAACCCATTTTCCAACTTGAAGTACTTATCTTTTTCACCCACAACTATACTTTACAGCTTTTTGGATACCTCAACACCAAGAAATACTTTTCAAAGACCATTTCAGAGCAAGTTACTTTCTTAATGTCCCTCCTAAACCCATTTTCCAACTTGAAGTACTTATCTTTTTCACCACAACTATACTTTACAGCTTTTTGGATACCTCAACACCAAGAAATACTTTTCAAAGACCATTTCAGAGCAAGTTACTTTCTTAATGTCCCTCCTAAACCCATTTTTCAACTTGAAGTACTTATCTTTTTCACCCACAACTATACTTTACAGCTTTTTGGATACCTCAACACCAAGAAATACTTTTCAAAGACCATTTCAGAGCAAGTTACTTTCTTAATGTCCCTCCTAAACCCATTTTCCAACTTGAAGTACTTATCTTTTTCACCCACAACTATACTTTACAGCTTTTTGGATACCTCAACACCAAGAAATACTTTTCAAAGACCATTTCAGAGCAAGTTACTTTCTTAATGTCCCTTCTAAACCCATTTTCCAACTTGAAGTACTTATCTTTTTCACCCACAACTATACTTTACAGCTTTTTGGATACCTCAACACCAAGAAATACTTTTCAAAGACCATTTCAGAGCAAGTTACTTTCTTAATGTCCCTTCTAAACCCATTTTCCAACTTGAAGTACTTATCTTTTTCACCCACAACTATACTTTACAGCTTTTTGGATACCTCAACACCAAGAAATACTTTTCAAAGACCATTTCAGAGCAAGTTACTTTCTTAATGTCCCTCCTAAACCCATTTTCCAACTTGAAGTACTTATCTTTTTCACCCACAACTATACTTTACAGCTTTTTGGATACCTCAACACCAAGAAATACTTTTCAAAGACCATTTCAGAGCAAGTTACTTTCTTAATGTCCCTCCTAAACCCATTTTCCAACTTGAAGTACTTATCTTTTTCACCCACAACTATACTTTACAGCTTTTTGGATACCTCAACACCAAGAAATACTTTTCAAAGACCATTTCAGAGCAAGTTACTTTCTTAATGTCCCTCCTAAACCCATTTTCCAACTTGAAGTACTTATCTTTTTCACCCACAACTATACTTTACAGCTTTTTGGATACCTCAACACCAAGAAATACTTTTCAAAGACCATTTCAGAGCAAGTTACTTTCTTAATGTCCCTCCTAAACCCATTTTCCAACTTGAAGTACTTATCTTTTTCACCCACAACTATACTTTACAGCTTTTTGGATACCTCAACACCAAGAAATACTTTTCAAAGACCATTTCAGAGCAAGTTACTTTCTTAATGTCCCTCCTAAACCCATTTTCCAACTTGAAGTACTTATCTTTTTCACCCACAACTATACTTTACAGCTTTTTGGATACCTCAACACCAAGAAATACTTTTCAAAGACCATTTCAGAGCAAGTTACTTTCTTAATGTCCCTCCTAAACCCATTTTTCAACTTGAAGTACTTATCTTTTTCACCCACAACTATACTTTACAGCTTTTTGGATACCTCAACACCAAGAAATACTTTTCAAAGACCATTTCAGAGCAAGTTACTTTCTAATGTCCCTCCTAAACCCATTTTCCAACTTGAAGTACTTATCTTTTTCACCCACACTATACTTTACAGCTTTTTGGACACCTCAACACCAGAATACTTTTCAAAGACATTTCAGAGCAAGTTACTTTCTTAATGCCCTCCTAAACCCATTTTCAACTTGAAGCACTTATCTTTTTCACCACAACTATACTTTACAGCTTTTTGGATACCTCAACACCAAGAAATACTTTTCAAAGACCATTTCAGAGCAAGTTACTTTCTTAATGTCCCTCCTAAACCCATTTTCCAACTTGAAGTACTTATCTTTTTCACCCACAACTATACTTTACAGCTTTTTGGATACCTCAACACCAAGAAATACTTTTCAAAGACCATTTCAGAGCAAGTTACTTTCTTAATGTCCCTCCTAAACCCATTTTCCAACTTGAAGTACTTATCTTTTTCACCACAACTATACTTTACAGCTTTTTGGTTACCTCAACACCAAGAAATACTTTTCAAAGACCATTTCAGAGCAAGTTACTTTCTTAATGTCCCTCCTAAACCCATTTTCCAACTTGAAGTACTTATCTTTTTCACCCACAACTATACTTTACAGCTTTTTGGATACCTCAACACCAAGAAATACTTTTCAAAGACCATTTCAGAGCAAGTTACTTTCTTAATGTCCCTCCTAAACCCATTTTCCAACTTGAAGTACTTATCTTTTTCACCCACAACTATACTTTACAGCTTTTTGGATACCTCAACACCAAGAAATACTTTTCAAAGACCATTTCAGAGCAAGTTACTTTCTTAATGTCCCTCCTAAACCCATTTTCCAACTTGAAGTACTTATCTTTTTCACCCACAACTATACTTTACAGCTTTTTGGATACCTCAACACCAAGAAATACTTTTCAAAGACCATTTCAGAGCAAGTTACTTTCTTAATGTCCCTCCTAAACCCATTTTCCAACTTGAAGTACTTATCTTTTTCACCCACAACTATACTTTACAGCTTTTTGGATACCTCAACACCAAGAAATACTTTTCAAAGACCATTTCAGAGCAAGTTACTTTCTTAATGTCCCTCCTAAACCCATTTTCCAACTTGAAGTACTTATCTTTTTCACCCACAACTATACTTTACAGCTTTTTGGATACCTCAACACCAAGAAATACTTTTCAAAGACCATTTCAGAGCAAGTTACTTTCTTAATGTCCCTCCTAAACCCATTTTCCAACTTGAAGTACTTATCTTTTTCACCCACAACTATACTTTACAGCTTTTTGGTTACCTCAACACCAAGAAATACTTTTCAAAGACCATTTCAGAGCAAGTTACTTTCTTAATGTCCCTCCTAAACCCATTTTCCAACTTGAAGTACTTATCTTTTTCACCCACAACTATACTTTACAGCTTTTTGGATACCTCAACACCAAGAAATACTTTTCAAAGACCATTTCAGAGCAAGTTACTTTCTTAATGTCCCTCCTAAACCCATTTTCCAACTTGAAGTACTTATCTTTTTCACCCACAACTATACTTTACAGCTTTTTGGATACCTCAACACCAAGAAATACTTTTCAAAGACCATTTCAGAGCAAGTTACTTTCTTAATGTCCCTCCTAAACCCATTTTCCAACTTGAAGTACTTATCTTTTTCACCCACAACTATACTTTACAGCTTTTTGGATACCTCAACACCAAGAAATACTTTTCAAAGACCATTTCAGAGCAAGTTACTTTCTTAATGTCCCTCCTAAACCCATTTTCCAACTTGAAGTACTTATCTTTTTCACCCACAACTATACTTTACAGCTTTTTGGATACCTCAACACCAAGAAATACTTTTCAAAGACCATTTCAGAGCAAGTTACTTTCTTAATGTCCCTCCTAAACCCATTTTCCAACTTGAAGTACTTATCTTTTTCACCCACAACTATACTTTACAGCTTTTTGGATACCTCAACACCAAGAAATACTTTTCAAAGACCATTTCAGAGCAAGTTACTTTCTTAATGTCCCTCCTAAACCCATTTTCCAACTTGAAGTACTTATCTTTTTCACCACAACTATACTTTACAGCTTTTTGGATACCTCAACACCAAGAAATACTTTTCAAAGACCATTTCAGAGCAAGTTACTTTCTTAATGTCCCTCCTAAACCATTTTCAACTTGAAGTACTTATCTTTTTCACCCACAACTATACTTTACAGCTTTTTGGATACCTCAACACCAAGAAATACTTTTCAAAGACCATTTCAGAGCAAGTTACTTTCTTAATGTCCCTCCTAAACCCATTTTCCAACTTGAAGTACTTATCTTTTTCACCCACAACTATACTTTACAGCTTTTTGGATACCTCAACACCAAGAAATACTTTTCAAAGACCATTTCAGAGCAAGTTACTTTCTTAATGTCCCTTCTAAACCCATTTTCCAACTTGAAGTACTTATCTTTTTCACCCACAACTATACTTTACAGCTTTTTGGATACCTCAACACCAAGAAATACTTTTCAAAGACCATTTCAGAGCAAGTTACTTTCTTAATGTCCCTCCTAAACCCATTTTCCAACTTGAAGTACTTATCTTTTTCACCCACAACTATACTTTACAGCTTTTTGGATACCTCAACACCAAGAAATACTTTTCAAAGACCATTTCAGAGCAAGTTACTTTCTTAATGTCCCTCCTAAACCCATTTTCCAACTTGAAGTACTTATCTTTTTCACCCACAACTATACTTTACAGCTTTTTGGATACCTCAACACCAAGAAATACTTTTCAAAGACCATTTCAGAGCAAGTTACTTTCTTAATGTCCCTCCTAAACCCATTTTCCAACTTGAAGTACTTATCTTTTTCACCCACAACTATACTTTACAGCTTTTTGGATACCTCAACACCAAGAAATACTTTTCAAAGACCATTTCAGAGCAAGTTACTTTCTTAATGTCCCTCCTAAACCCATTTTCCAACTTGAAGTACTTATCTTTTTCACCCACAACTATACTTTACAGCTTTTTGGATACCTCAACACCAAGAAATACTTTTCAAAGACCATTCAGAGCAAGTTACTTTCTTAATGTCCCTCCTAAACCCATTTTCCAACTTGAAGTACTTATCTTTTTCACCCACAACTATACTTTACAGCTTTTTGGATACCTCAACACCAAGAAATACTTTTCAAAGACCATTTCAGAGCAAGTTACTTTCTTAATGTCCCTCCTAAACCCATTTTCCAACTTGAAGTACTTATCTTTTTCACCCACAACTATACTTTACAGCTTTTTGGATACCTCAACACCAAGAAATACTTTTCAAAGACCATTTCAGAGCAAGTTACTTTCTTAATGTCCCTCCTAAACCCATTTTCCAACTTGAAGTACTTATCTTTTTCACCCACAACTATACTTTACAGCTTTTTGGATACCTCAACACCAAGAAATACTTTTCAAAGACCATTTCAGAGCAAGTTACTTTCTTAATGTCCCTCCTAAACCCATTTTCCAACTTGAAGTACTTATCTTTTTCACCCACAACTATACTTTACAGCTTTTTGGATACCTCAACACCAAGAAATACTTTTCAAAGACCATTTCAGAGCAAGTTACTTTCTTAATGTCCCTCCTAAACCTATTTTCCAACTTGAAGTACTTATCTTTTTCACCCACAACTATACTTTACAGCTTTTTGGATACCTCAACACCAAGAAATACTTTTCAAAGACCATTTCAGAGCAAGTTACTTTCTTAATGTCCCTCCTAAACCCATTTTCCAACTTGAAGTACTTATCTTTTTCACCACAACTATACTTTACAGCTTTTTGGATACCTCAACACCAAGAAATACTTTTCAAAGACCATTTCAGAGCAAGTTACTTTCTTAATGTCCCTCCTAAACCCATTTTCCAACTTGAAGTACTTATCTTTTTCACCCACAACTATACTTTACAGCTTTTTGGATACCTCAACACCAAGAAATACTTTTCAAAGACCATTTCAGAGCAAGTTACTTTCTTAATGTCCCTCCTAAACCCATTTTCCAACTTGAAGTACTTATCTTTTTCACCCACAACTATACTTTACAGCTTTTTGGATACCTCAACACCAAGAAATACTTTTCAAAGACCATTTCAGAGCAAGTTACTTTCTTAATGTCCCTCCTAAACCCATTTTCCAACTTGAAGTACTTATCTTTTTCACCCACAACTATACTTTACAGCTTTTTGGATACCTCAACACCAAGAAATACTTTTCAAAGACCATTTCAGAGCAAGTTACTTTCTTAATGTCCCTCCTAAACCCATTTTCCAACTGAAGTACTTATCTTTTTCACCCACAACTATACTTTACAGCTTTTTGGATACCTCAACACCAAGAAATACTTTTCAAAGACCATTTCAGAGCAAGTTACTTTCTTAATGTCCCTCCTAAACCCATTTTCCAACTTGAAGTACTTATCTTTTTCACCCACAACTATACTTTACAGCTTTTTGGATACCTCAACACCAAGAAATACTTTTCAAAGACCATTTCAGAGCAAGTTACTTTCTTAATGTCCCTCCTAAACCTATTTTCCAACTTGAAGTACTTATCTTTTTCACCCACAACTATACTTTACAGCTTTTTGGATACCTCAACACCAAGAAATACTTTTCAAAGACCATTTCAGAGCAAGTTACTTTCTTAATGTCCCTCCTAAACCCATTTTCCAACTTGAAGTACTTATCTTTTTCACCACAACTATACTTTACAGCTTTTTGGATACCTCAACACCAAGAAATACTTTTCAAAGACCATTTCAGAGCAAGTTACTTTCTTAATGTCCCTCCTAAACCCATTTTCCAACTTGAAGTACTTATCTTTTTCACCCACAACTATACTTTACAGCTTTTTGGATACCTCAACACCAAGAAATACTTTTCAAAGACCATTTCAGAGCAAGTTACTTTCTTAATGTCCCTTCTAAACCCATTTTCCAACTTGAAGTACTTATCTTTTTCACCCACAACTATACTTTACAGCTTTTTGGATACCTCAACACCAAGAAATACTTTTCAAAGACCATTTCAGAGCAAGTTACTTTCTTAATGTCCCTTCTAAACCCATTTTCCAACTTGAAGTACTTATCTTTTTCACCCACAACTATACTTTACAGCTTTTTGGATACCTCAACACCAAGAAATACTTTTCAAAGACCATTTCAGAGCAAGTTCCTTTCTTAATGTCCCTCCTAAACCCATTTTCCAACTTGAAGTACTTATCTTTTTCACCCACAACTATACTTTACAGCTTTTTGGATACCTCAACACCAAGAAATACTTTTCAAAGACCATTTCAGAGCAAGTTACTTTCTTAATGTCCCTCCTAAACCCATTTTCCAACTTGAAGTACTTATCTTTTTCACCCACAACTATACTTTACAGCTTTTTGGATACCTCAACACCAAGAAATACTTTTCAAAGACCATTTCAGAGCAAGTTACTTTCTTAATGTCCCTCCTAAACCCATTTTCCAACTTGAAGTACTTATCTTTTTCACCCACAACTATACTTTACAGCTTTTTGGATACCTCAACACCAAGAAATACTTTTCAAAGACCATTTCAGAGCAAGTTACTTTCTTAATGTCCCTCCTAAACCCATTTTCCAACTTGAAGTACTTATCTTTTTCACCCACAACTATACTTTACAGCTTTTTGGATACCTCAACACCAAGAAATACTTTTCAAAGACCATTTCAGAGCAAGTTACTTTCTTAATGTCCCTTCTAAACCCATTTTCCAACTTGAAGTACTTATCTTTTTCACCCACAACTATACTTTACAGCTTTTTGGATACCTCAACACCAAGAAATACTTTTCAAAGACCATTTCAGAGCAAGTTACTTTCTTAATGTCCCTCCTAAACCCATTTTTCAACATGAAGTACTTATCTTTTTCACTCACAACTATACTTTACAGCTTTTTGGATACCTCAACACCAAGAAATACTTTTCAAAGACCATTTCAGAGCAAGTTACTTTCTTAATGTCCCTCCTAAACCCATTTTCCAACTTGAAGTACTTATCTTTTTCACTCACAACTATACTTTACAGCTTTTTGGATACCTCAACACCAAGAAATACTTTTCAAAGACCATTTCAGAGCAAGTTACTTTCTTAATGTCCCTTCTAAACCCATTTTCCAACTTGAAGTACTTATCTTTTTCACCACAACTATACTTTACAGCTTTTTGGATACCTCAACACCAAGAAATACTTTTCAAAGACCATTTCAGAGCAAGTTACTTTCTTAATGTCCCTCCTAAACCATTTTCCAACTTGAAGTACTTATCTTTTTCACCCACAACTATACTTTACAGCTTTTTGGATACCTCAAAACCAAGAAATACTTTTCAAAGACCATTCCAGAGCAAGTTACTTTCTTAATGTCCATCCTAAACCCATTTTCCAACTTGAAGTACTTATCTTTTTCACCACAACTATACTTTACAGCTTTTTGGTTACCTCAACACCATGAAATACTTTTCAAAGACCATTTCAGAGCAAGTTACTTTCTTAATGTCCCTCCTAAACCCATTTTCAACTTGAAGTACTTATCTTTTTCACCCACAACTATACTTTACAGCTTTTTGGATACCTCAACACCAAGAAATACTTTTCAAAGACCATTTCAGAGCAAGTTACTTTCTTAATGTCCCTTCTAAACCCATTTTTCAACTTGAAGTACTTATCTTTTTCACCCACAACTATACTTTACAGCTTTTTGGATACCTCAACACCAAGAAATACTTTTCAAAGACCATTTCAGAGCAAGTTACTTTCTTAATGTCCCTCCTAAACCCATTTTCCAACTTGAAGTACTTATCTTTTTCACCCACAACTATACTTTACAGCTTTTTGGATACCTCAACACCAAGAAATACTTTTCAAAGACCATTTCAGAGCAAGTTACTTTCTTAATGTCCCTCCTAAACCCATTTTCCAACTTGAAGTACTTATCTTTTTCACCCACAACTATACTTTACAGCTTTTTGGTTACCTCAACACCAAGAAATACTTTTCAAAGACCATTTCAGAGCAAGTTACTTTCTTAATTTCCCTCCTAAACCCATTTTACAAGTTGAAGTACTTATCTTTTTCACCCACAACTATACTTTACAGCTTTTTGGATATCTCAACACCAAGAAATACTTTTCAAAGACCACTTCAGAGCAAGTTACTTTCTTAATTTCCCTCCTAAACCCATTTTTCAACTTGAAGTACTTATCTTTTTCACCCACAACTATACATTACAGCTTTTTGGACACCTCAACACCAAGAAATACTTTTCAAAAGACCATTTCAGAGCAAGTTACTTTCTTAATATCCCTCCTAAACCCATTTTCCAACTTGAAGTACTTATCTTTTTCACCCACAACTATACTTTACAGCTTTTTGGTTACCTCAACACCAAGAAATACTTTTCAAAGACCATTTCAGAGCAAGTTACTTTCTTAATATCCCTCCTAAACCCATTTTCCAACTTGAAGTACTTATCTTTTTCACCCACAACTATACTTTACAGCTTTTTGGATACCTCAACACCAAGAAATACTTTTCAAAGACCATTTCAGAGCAAGTTACTTTCTTAATGTCCCTCCTAAACCCATTTTCCAACTTGAAGTACTTATCTTTTTCACCCACAACTATACTTTACAGCTTTTTGGATACCTCAACACCAAGAAATACTTTTCAAAGACCATTTCAGAGCAAGTTACTTTCTTAATGTCCCTCCTAAACCCATTTTCCAACTTGAAGTACTTATCTTTTTCACCCACAACTATACTTTACAGCTTTTTGGATACCTCAACACCAAGAAATACTTTTCAAAGACCATTTCAGAGCAAGTTACTTTCTTAATGTCCCTCCTAAACCCATTTTCCAACTTGAAGTACTTATCTTTTTCACCCACAACTATACTTTACAGCTTTTTGGTTACCTCAACACCAAGAAATACTTTTCAAAGACCATTTCAGAGCAAGTTACTTTCTTAATGTCCCTCCTAAACCCATTTTCCAACTTGAAGTACTTATCTTTTTCACCCACAACTATACTTTACAGCTTTTTGGATACCTCAACACCAAGAAATACTTTTCAAAGACCATTTCAGAGCAAGTTACTTTCTTAATGTCCCTCCTAAACCCATTTTCCAACTTGAAGTACTTATCTTTTTCACCCACAACTATACTTTACAGCTTTTTGGATACCTCAACACCAAGAAATACTTTTCAAAGACCATTTCAGAGCAAGTTACTTTCTTAATGTCCCTCCTAAACCCATTTTCCAACTTGAAGTACTTATCTTTTTCACCACAACTATACTTTACAGCTTTTTGGATACCTCAACACCAAGAAATACTTTTCAAAGACCATTTCAGAGCAAGTTACTTTCTTAATGTCCCTCCTAAACCCATTTTCCAACTTGAAGTACTTATCTTTTTCACCCACAACTATACTTTACAGCTTTTTGGTTACCTCAACACCAAGAAATACTTTTCAAAGACCATTTCAGAGCAAGTTACTTTCTTAATGTCCCTCCTAAACCCATTTTCCAACTTGAAGTACTTATCTTTTTCACCCACAACTATACTTTACAGCTTTTGGTTACCTCAACACCAAGAAATACTTTTCAAAGACCATTTCAGAGCAAGTTACTTTCTTAATGTCCCTCCTAAACCCATTTTCCAACTTGAAGTACTTATCTTTTTCACCCACAACTATACTTTACAGCTTTTTGGATACCTCAACACCAAGAAATACTTTTCAAAGACCATTTCAGAGCAAGTTACTTTCTTAATGTCCCTCCTAAACCCATTTTCCAACTTGAAGTACTTATCTTTTTCACCCACAACTATACTTTACAGCTTTTTGGATACCTCAACACCAAGAAATACTTTTCAAAGACCATTTCAGAGCAAGTTACTTTCTTAATGTCCCTCCTAAACCCATTTTCCAACTTGAAGTACTTATCTTTTTCACCCACAACTATACTTTACAGCTTTTTGGATACCTCAACACCAAGAAATACTTTTCAAAGACCATTTCAGAGCAAGTTACTTTCTTAATGTCCCTCCTAAACCCATTTTCCAACTTGAAGTACTTATCTTTTCACCCACAACTATACTTTACAGCTTTTTGGATACCTCAACACCAAGAAATACTTTTCAAAGACCATTTCAGAGCAAGTTACTTTCTTAATGTCCCTCCTAAACCCATTTTCCAACTTGAAGTACTTATCTTTTTCACCCACAACTATACTTTACAGCTTTTTGGATACCTCAACACCAAGAAATACTTTTCAAAGACCATTTCAGAGCAAGTTACTTTCTTAATGTCCCTCCTAAACCCATTTTCCAACTTGAAGTACTTATCTTTTTCACCCACAACTATACTTTACAGCTTTTTGGATACCTCAACACCAAGAAATACTTTTCAAAGACCATTTCAGAGCAAGTTACTTTCTTAATGTCCCTCCTAAACCCATTTTCCAACTTGAAGTACTTATCTTTTTCACCCACAACTATACTTTACAGCTTTTTGGATACCTCAACACCAAGAAATACTTTTCAAAGACCATTTCAGAGCAAGTTACTTTCTTAATGTCCCTCCTAAACCCATTTTCCAACTTGAAGTACTTATCTTTTTCACCCACAACTATACTTTACAGCTTTTTGGATACCTCAACACCAAGAAATACTTTTCAAAGACCATTTCAGAGCAAGTTACTTTCTTAATGTCCCTCCTAAACCCATTTTCCAACTTGAAGTACTTATCTTTTTCACCCACAACTATACTTTACAGCTTTTTGGATACCTCAACACCAAGAAATACTTTTCAAAGACCATTTCAGAGCAAGTTACTTTCTTAATGTCCCTCCTAAACCCATTTTCCAACTTGAAGTACTTATCTTTTTCACCCACAACTATACTTTACAGCTTTTTGGATACCTCAACACCAAGAAATACTTTTCAAAGACCATTTCAGAGCAAGTTACTTTCTTAATGTCCCTCCTAAACCCATTTTCCAACTTGAAGTACTTATCTTTTTCACCCACAACTATACTTTACAGCTTTTGGATACCTCAACACCAAGAAATACTTTTCAAAGACCATTTCAGAGCAAGTTACTTTCTTAATGTCCCTCCTAAACCCATTTTCCAACTTGAAGTACTTATCTTTTTCACCCACAACTATACTTTACAGCTTTTTGGATACCTCAACACCAAGAAATACTTTTCAAAGACCATTTCAGAGCAAGTTACTTTCTTAATGTCCCTCCTAAACCCATTTTCCAACTTGAAGTACTTATCTTTTTCACCCACAACTATACTTTACAGCTTTTTGGATACCTCAACACCAAGAAATACTTTTCAAAGACCATTTCAGAGCAAGTTACTTTCTTAATGTCCCTCCTAAACCCATTTTCCAACTTGAAGTACTTATCTTTTTCACCCACAACTATACTTTACAGCTTTTTGGATACCTCAACACCAAGAAATACTTTTCAAAGACCATTTCAGAGCAAGTTACTTTCTTAATGTCCCTCCTAAACCCATTTTCCAACTTGAAGTACTTATCTTTTTCACCCACAACTATACTTTACAGCTTTTTGGATACCTCAACACCAAGAAATACTTTTCAAAGACCATTTCAGAGCAAGTTACTTTCTTAATGTCCCTCCTAAACCCATTTTCCAACTTGAAGTACTTATCTTTTTCACCCACAACTATACTTTACAGCTTTTTGGATACCTCAACACCAAGAAATACTTTTCAAAGACCATTTCAGAGCAAGTTACTTTCTTAATGTCCCTCCTAAACCCATTTTCCAACTTGAAGTACTTATCTTTTTCACCCACAACTATACTTTACAGCTTTTTGGATACCTCAACACCAAGAAATACTTTTCAAAGACCATTTCAGAGCAAGTTACTTTCTTAATGTCCCTCCTAAACCCATTTTCCAACTTGAAGTACTTATCTTTTTCACCCACAACTATACTTTACAGCTTTTTGGATACCTCAACACCAAGAAATACTTTTCAAAGACCATTTCAGAGCAAGTTACTTTCTTAATGTCCCTCCTAAACCCATTTTCCAACTTGAAGTACTTATCTTTTTCACCCACAACTATACTTTACAGCTTTTGGATACCTCAACACCAAGAAATACTTTTCAAAGACCATTTCAGAGCAAGTTACTTTCTTAATGTCCCTCCTAAACCCATTTTCCAACTTGAAGTACTTATCTTTTTCACCCACAACTATACTTTACAGCTTTTTGGATACCTCAACACCAAGAAATACTTTTCAAAGACCATTTCAGAGCAAGTTACTTTCTTAATGTCCCTCCTAAACCCATTTTCCAACTTGAAGTACTTATCTTTTTCACCCACAACTATACTTTACAGCTTTTTGGATACCTCAACACCAAGAAATACTTTTCAAAGACCATTTCAGAGCAAGTTACTTTCTTAATGTCCCTCCTAAACCCATTTTCCAACTTGAAGTACTTATCTTTTTCACCCACAACTATACTTTACAGCTTTTTGGATACCTCAACACCAAGAAATACTTTTCAAAGACCATTTCAGAGCAAGTTACTTTCTTAATGTCCCTCCTAAACCCATTTTCCAACTTGAAGTACTTATCTTTTTCACCCACAACTATACTTTACAGCTTTTTGGATACCTCAACACCAAGAAATACTTTTCAAAGACCATTTCAGAGCAAGTTACTTTCTTAATGTCCCTCCTAAACCCATTTTCCAACTTGAAGTACTTATCTTTTTCACCCACAACTATACTTTACAGCTTTTTGGATACCTCAACACCAAGAAATACTTTTCAAAGACCATTTCAGAGCAAGTTACTTTCTTAATGTCCCTCCTAAACCCATTTTCCAACTTGAAGTACTTATCTTTTTCACCCACAACTATACTTTACAGCTTTTTGGATACCTCAACACCAAGAAATACTTTTCAAAGACCATTTCAGAGCAAGTTACTTTCTTAATGTCCCTTCTAAACCCATTTTCCAACTTGAAGTACTTATCTTTTTCACCCACAACTATACTTTACAGCTTTTTGGATACCTCAACACCAAGAAATACTTTTCAAAGACCATTTCAGAGCAAGTTACTTTCTTAATGTCCCTCCTAAACCCATTTTCCAACTTGAAGTACTTATCTTTTTCACCCACAACTATACTTTACAGCTTTTTGGATACCTCAACACCAAGAAATACTTTTCAAAGACCATTTCAGAGCAAGTTACTTTCTTAATGTCCCTCCTAAACCCATTTTCCAACTTGAAGTACTTATCTTTTTCACCCACAACTATACTTTACAGCTTTTTGGATACCTCAACACCAAGAAATACTTTTCAAAGACCATTTCAGAGCAAGTTACTTTCTTAATGTCCCTCCTAAACCCATTTTCCAACTTGAAGTACTTATCTTTTTCACCCACAACTATACTTTACAGCTTTTGGATACCTCAACACCAAGAAATACTTTTCAAAGACCATTTCAGAGCAAGTTACTTTCTTAATGTCCCTCCTAAACCCATTTTCCAACTTGAAGTACTTATCTTTTTCACCCACAACTATACTTTACAGCTTTTTGGATACCTCAACACCAAGAAATACTTTTCAAAGACCATTTCAGAGCAAGTTACTTTCTTAATGTCCCTTCTAAACCCATTTTCCAACTTGAAGTACTTATCTTTTTCACCCACAACTATACTTTACAGCTTTTTGGATACCTCAACACCAAGAAATACTTTTCAAAGACCATTTCAGAGCAAGTTACTTTCTTAATGTCCCTCCTAAACCCATTTTCCAACTTGAAGTACTTATCTTTTTCACCCACAACTATACTTTACAGCTTTTTGGATACCTCAACACCAAGAAATACTTTTCAAAGACCATTTCAGAGCAAGTTACTTTCTTAATGTCCCTCCTAAACCCATTTTCCAACTTGAAGTACTTATCTTTTTCACCCACAACTATACTTTACAGCTTTTTGGATACCTCAACACCAAGAAATACTTTTCAAAGACCATTTCAGAGCAAGTTACTTTCTTAATGTCCCTCCTAAACCCATTTTCCAACTTGAAGTACTTATCTTTTTCACCCACAACTATACTTTACAGCTTTTTGGATACCTCAACACCAAGAAATACTTTTCAAAGACCATTTCAGAGCAAGTTACTTTCTTAATGTCCCTCCTAAACCCATTTTCCAACTTGAAGTACTTATCTTTTTCACCCACAACTATACTTTACAGCTTTTTGGATACCTCAACACCAAGAAATACTTTTCAAAGACCATTTCAGAGCAAGTTACTTTCTTAATGTCCCTCCTAAACCCATTTTCCAACTTGAAGTACTTATCTTTTTCACCCACAACTATACTTTACAGCTTTTTGGATACCTCAACACCAAGAAATACTTTTCAAAGACCATTTCAGAGCAAGTTACTTTCTTAATGTCCCTCCTAAACCCATTTTCCAACTTGAAGTACTTATCTTTTTCACCCACAACTATACTTTACAGCTTTTTGGATACCTCAACACCAAGAAATACTTTTCAAAGACCATTTCAGAGCAAGTTACTTTCTTAATGTCCCTCCTAAACCCATTTTCCAACTTGAAGTACTTATCTTTTTCACCCACAACTATACTTTACAGCTTTTTGGATACCTCAACACCAAGAAATACTTTTCAAAGACCATTTCAGAGCAAGTTACTTTCTTAATGTCCCTCCTAAACCCATTTTCCAACTTGAAGTACTTATCTTTTTCACCCACAACTATACTTTACAGCTTTTGGATTCCTCAACACCAAGAAATACTTTTCAAAGACCATTTCAGAGCAAGTTACTTTCTTAATGTCCCTCCTAAACCCATTTTCCAACTTGAAGTACTTATCTTTTTCACCCACAACTATACTTTACAGCTTTTTGGATACCTCAACACCAAGAAATACTTTTCAAAGACCATTTCAGAGCAAGTTACTTTCTTAATGTCCCTCCTAAACCCATTTTCCAACTTGAAGTACTTATCTTTTTCACCCACAACTATACTTTACAGCTTTTTGGATACCTCAACACCAAGAAATACTTTTCAAAGACCATTTCAGAGCAAGTTACTTTCTTAATGTCCCTCCTAACCCATTTTCCAACTTGAAGTACTTATCTTTTTCACCCACAACTATACTTTACAGCTTTTTGGATACCTCAACACCAAGAAATACTTTTCAAAGACCATTTCAGAGCAAGTTACTTTCTTAATGTCCCTCCTAAACCCATTTTCCAACTTGAAGTACTTATCTTTTTCACCCACAACTATACTTTACAGCTTTTTGGATACCTCAACACCAAGAAATACTTTTCAAAGACCATTTCAGAGCAAGTTACTTTCTTAATGTCCCTCCTAAACCCATTTTCCAACTTGAAGTACTTATCTTTTTCACCCACAACTATACTTTACAGCTTTTTGGATACCTCAACACCAAGAAATACTTTTCAAAGACCATTTCAGAGCAAGTTACTTTCTTAATGTCCCTCCTAAACCCATTTTCCAACTTGAAGTACTTATCTTTTTCACCACAACTATACTTTACAGCTTTTTGGATACCTCAACACCAAGAAATACTTTTCAAAGACCATTTCAGAGCAAGTTACTTTCTTAATGTCCCTCCTAAACCCATTTTTCAACTTGAAGTACTTATCTTTTTCACCCACAACTATACTTTACAGCTTTTTGGATACCTCAACACCAAGAAATACTTTTCAAAGACCATTTCAGAGCAAGTTACTTTCTTAATGTCCCTTCTAAACCCATTTTCCAACTTGAAGTACTTATCTTTTTCACCCACAACTATACTTTACAGCTTTTTGGATACCTCAACACCAAGAAATACTTTTCAAAGACCATTTCAGAGCAAGTTACTTTCTTAATGTCCCTTCCTAAACCCATTTTCCAACTTGAAGTACTTATCTTTTTCACCCACAACTATACTTTACAGCTTTTTGGATACCTCAACACCAAGAAATACTTTTCAAAGACCATTTCAGAGCAAGTTACTTTCTTAATGTCCCTTCTAAACCCATTTTCCAACTTGAAGTACTTATCTTTTTCACCCACAACTATACTTTACAGCTTTTTGGTTACCTCAACACCAAGAAATACTTTTCAAAGACCATTTCAGAGCAAGTTACTTTCTTAATTTCCCTCCTAAACCCATTTTACAAGTTGAAGTACTTATCTTTTTCACCCACAACTATACTTTACAGCTTTTTGGATATCTCAACACCAAGAAATACTTTTCAAAGACCACTTCAGAGCAAGTTACTTTCTTAATTTCCCTCCTAAACCCATTTTTCAACTTGAAGTACTTATCTTTTTCACCCACAACTATACATTACAGCTTTTTGGACACCTCAACACCAAGAAATACTTTTCAAAAGACATTTCAGGGCAAGTTACTTTCTTAATATCCCTCCTAAACCCATTTTCCAACTTGAAGTACTTATCTTTTTCACCCACAACTATACTTTACAGCTTTTTGGTTACCTCAACACCAAGAAATACTTTTCAAAGACCATTTCAGAGCAAGTTACTTTCTTAATATCCCTCCTAAACCCATTTTCCAACTTGAAGTACTTATCTTTTTCACCCACAACTATACTTTACAGCTTTTTGGATACCTCAACACCAAGAAATACTTTTCAAAGACCATTTCAGAGCAAGTTACTTTCTTAATGTCCCTTCTAAACCCATTTTCCAACTTGAAGTACTTATCTTTTTCACCCACAACTATACTTTACAGCTTTTTGGATACCTCAACACCAAGAAATACTTTTCAAAGACCATTTCAGAGCAAGTTACTTTTTAATGTCCCTTCTAAACCTATTTTCCAACTTGAAGTACTTATCTTTTTCACCCACAACTATACTTTACAGCTTTTTGGATACCTCAACACCAAGAAATACTTTTCAAAGACCATTTCAGAGCAAGTTACTTTCTTAATGTCCCTCCTAAACCCATTTTCCAACTTGAAGTACTTATCTTTTTCACCACAACTATACTTTACAGCTTTTTGGTTACCTCAACACCAAGAAATACTTTTCAAAGACCATTTCAGAGCAAGTTACTTTCTTAATGTCCCTCCTAAACCCATTTTCCAACTTGAAGTACTTATCTTTTTCACCACAACTATACTTTACAGCTTTTTGGTTACCTCAACACCAAGAAATACTTTTCAAAGACCATTTCAGAGCAAGTTACTTTCTTAATGTCCCTCCTAAACCCATTTTCCAACTTGAAGTACTTATCTTTTTCACCCACAACTATACTTTACAGCTTTTTGGATACCTCAACACCAAGAAATACTTTTCAAAGACCATTTCAGAGCAAGTTACTTTCTTAATGTCCCTCCTAAACCCATTTTCCAACTTGAAGTACTTATCTTTTTCACCCACAACTATACTTTACAGCTTTTTGGATACCTCAACACCAAGAAATACTTTTCAAAGACCATTTCAGAGCAAGTTACTTTCTTAATGTCCCTCCTAAACCCATTTTCCAACTTGAAGTACTTATCTTTTTCACCCACAACTATACTTTACAGCTTTTTGGATACCTCAACACCAAGAAATACTTTTCAAAGACCATTTCAGAGCAAGTTACTTTCTTAATGTCCCTCCTAAACCCATTTTCCAACTTGAAGTACTTATCTTTTTCACCCACAACTATACTTTACAGCTTTTTGGATACCTCAACACCAAGAAATACTTTTCAAAGACCATTTCAGAGCAAGTTACTTTCTTAATGTCCCTCCTAAACCCATTTTCCAACTTGAAGTACTTATCTTTTTCACCCACAACTATACTTTACAGCTTTTTGGATACCTCAACACCAAGAAATACTTTTCAAAGACCATTTCAGAGCAAGTTACTTTCTTAATGTCCCTCCTAAACCCATTTTCAACTTGAAGTACTTATCTTTTTCACCCACAACTATACTTTACAGCTTTTTGGATACCTCAACACCAAGAAATACTTTTCAAAGACCATTTCAGAGCAAGTTACTTTCTTAATGTCCCTCCTAAACCCATTTTCCAACTTGAAGTACTTATCTTTTTCACCCACAACTATACTTTACAGCTTTTTGGATACCTCAACACCAAGAAATACTTTTCAAAGACCATTTCAGAGCAAGTTACTTTCTTAATGTCCCTCCTAAACCCATTTTCCAACTTGAAGTACTTATCTTTTTCACCCACAACTATACTTTACAGCTTTTTGGATACCTCAACACCAAGAAATACTTTTCAAAGACCATTTCAGAGCAAGTTACTTTCTTAATGTCCCTCCTAAACCCATTTTCCAACTTGAAGTACTTATCTTTTTCACCCACAACTATACTTTACAGCTTTTTGGTTACCTCAACACCAAGAAATACTTTTCCCGGAAGAAGAAATGGCCCAAGACATAAAAAATTTAAAGTTCACTTCTAAATTTTCCGTAGAAGATAGGAAAAGTTATACCATGATTGTGATTATTTTCTATGAAGATAAAAAGTTTCACTTTAATTCTAAATTTTCTTAAATTCAGTTCCAACCTTTCTCAAAGAGATGAAAAAATTTAAAGTTCTGTTCCAAATATTTCCCTGGAAGAAGAAAAGTTCAACTTCGATTCTGAATTTTCTCAATGAAAATGAAATAAGTTATTGATCAATTCTATTTTCTCAAAATATTATAAAATTTTCCACTTCAATTCAGATTTTTCTCAAAGAGATGAAAAAATTTAAAATATCGTTCCAAATTTTTCTTAGAAGATAGAAAATTTCAAGTTCTCTTCTGAATTTTACCAAAGAACACAATTCAATTCTAATTTCACCAGAGAAAATAAAAAGCTTCCACTTCAGCTTTAAGTTCACCAAGACATAAAAAATTTAAAGTTCAGTTTTAAATTTTTCCGTAGGAGATAGGAAAAGTTATACCATGATTGTGATTATTTTCTATGAAGATAAAAAGTTTCACTTTAATTCTAAATTTTCTTAAATTCAATTCCAGCTTTTCTCAATGAGATGGAAAAATTTAAAGTTTTGTTCCAAATATTTTCCCGGAAGAAGAAAAGTTCAACTTCGATTCTGAATTTTCTTAATGAAAATGAAATAAGTTATTGATCAATTCTATTTTCTCAAAATAATATAAAATTTTCCACTTCAATTCAGATTTTTCTCAAAGAGATGACAAAATTTAAAATATTGTTCCAAATTTTTCATAGAAGATAGAAAAAGTTATACTTTGATTGTGATTATTCTTCATGAAGATATGGAGCTCCACTTTAATTCTAAGTTTTCTCGAAGAAGTGCAAAATGTACAAGTTTTCTTCTGAATTTTCTTAGAGAGGAGAAAAAAAGTTAACTCAATTCTGAAATTTATCAATGAAAATGAAAAAGCTTCCATTTCAGTTCATAATTTCTCAAAGACATAAAAATTTAAAGTTCAATTCTAAATTTTTCCATAGAAGATAGGAATGGCTATACTATGATTGTGATTATTTACCATGAAGATAAAAAGTTTCACTCTATTTCTAATTTTCTTAAATTCAGTTCATTCATCTAAGCACCAAAAACAATAGGTTAGGTTAGGTATAAATAAATATTAATAAATAATTAGAAACATTTCTTCATGTTTAAGTTAGGCTAGGTTAGGTTAACTTATCATGAGCGCTCATGATAAGCTAACCTAGCCTAACTTAAACATGGTAAAAAGATTAAATTAGGTTAGGTTAGGTTAGATTAAGTTAGGTCAGGTTAAGTTAGGTTAGGTTAGCCTAAAAACGCGCGCGTACATAGGCTAACCTAACCTAACCTAACCTAACTTAACCTGACCTAACTTAATCTAACCTAACCTAACCTAATTTAATCTTTTTACCATCTTTAAGTTAGGTTAGGTTAGCTTACCATGAGCGCTCATGATAAGTTAACCTAACCTAGCCTAACTTAAACATGGAGAAATGTTTCTAATTATTTATTAATATTTATTTATACCTAACCTAACCTAACCTAACCTATTGTTTTTGGTGCTTAGATGAATGAACTGAATTTAAGAAAATTAGAAATAGAGTGAAACTTTTTATCTTCATGGTAAATAATCACAATCATAGTATAGCCATTCCTATCTTCTATGGAAAAATTTAGAATTGAACTTTAAATTTTTATGTCTTTGAGAAATTATGAACTGAAATGGAAGCTTTTTCATTTTCATTGATAAATTTCAGAATTGAGCTAACTTTTTTCTCCTCTGTAAGAAAATTCAGAAGAGAACTTGTACATTTTGCACTTCTTCGAGAAAACTTAGAATTAAAGTGGAGCTCCATATCTTCATGAAGAATAATCACAATCAAAGTATAACTTTTTCTATCTTCTATGAAAAATTTGGAACAATATTTTAAATTTTGTCATCTCTTTGAGAAAAATCTGAATTGAAGTGGAAAATTATATATTATTTTATGAAAATAGAATTGATCAATAACTTATTTCATTTTCATTAAGAAAATTCAGAATCGAAGTTGAACTTTTCTTCTTCTGGAAAAATATTTGGAACAAAACTTTAAATTTTTTCATCTCATTGAGAAAATCCGGTAGTGAACTTAAGAAAATTTAGAATTAAAGTGAAACTTTTTATCTTCATAGAAAATAATCACAATCATGGTATAACTTTTCCTATCTTCTACGGAAAAATTTAGAACTGAACTTTAAATTTTTTATGTCTTGGTGAACTTAAAGCTGAAGTGGAAGCTTTTTATTTTCTCTGGTGAAATTAGAATTGAATTGTGTTCTTTGGTAAAATTCAGAAGAGAACTTGAACTTTTCTATCTTCTAAGAAAAATTTGGAACAGAACTTTAAATTTTTTCATCTCTATGTGAAAAGTCGGAACTGAATTTAAGAAAATTTAGAATTAAAGTGAAACTTTTTATCTTCATGGAAAATAATCATAATCATAGTATAACTTTTCCTATCTTCTATGTGAAAATTTAGAACTGAACTTTAAATTTTTTATGTCTTGGTGAACTTAAAACTGAAGTGGAAGCTTTTTATTTTCTCGGAAGCTTTTATATTTTGAGAAAATAGAATTGATCAATAACTTATTTCATTTTCATTGAGAAAATTCAGAATCGAAGTTGAACTTTTCTTCTTCCAGGGAAATATTTGGAACAGAACTTTAAATTTTTTCATCTCTTTGAGAAAGGTTGGAACTGAATTTAAGAAAATTTAGAATTAAAGTGAAACTTTTTATCTTCATAGAAAATAATCACAATCATGGTATAACTTTTCCTATCTTCTACGGAAAAATTTAGAAGTGAAATTTAAATTTTTTATGTCTTGGGCCTTTTCTTCTTCCGGGAAAAGTATTTCTTGGTGTTGAGGTAACCAAAAAGCTGTAAAGTATAGTTGTGGGTGAAAAAGATAAGTACTTCAAGTTGGAAATGGGTTTAGGAGGGACATTAAGAAAGTAACTTGCTCTGAAATGGTCTTTGAAAAGTATTTCTTGGTGTTGAGATATCCAAAAAGCTGTAAAGTATAGTTGGGGGTGAAAAAGATAAGTACTTCAACTTGTAAAATGGGTTTAGGAGGGACATTAAGAAAGTAACTTGCTCTGAAATGGTCTTTGAAAAGTATTTCTTGGTGTTGAGGTATCCAAAAAGCTGTAAAGTATAGTTGTGGGTGAAAAAGATAAGTACTTCAAGTTGGAAAATGGGTTTAGAAGGGACATTAAGAAAGTAACTTGCTCTGAAATCGTCTTTGAAAAGTATTTCTTGGTGTTGAGGTATCCAAAAAGCTGTAAAGTATAGTTGTGGATGAAAAGGACAAGTACTTCAAGTTGGAAAATGGGTTTAGAAGGGACATTAAGAAAGTAACTTGCTCTGAAATGGTCTTTGAAAAGTATTTCTTGGTGTTGAGGTATTCAAAAGCTGTAAAGTATAGTTGTGGGTGAAAAAGATAAGTACTTCAAGTTGGAAAAAGGGTTTAGGAGGGACATTAAGAAAGTAACTTGCTCTGAAATGGTCTTTGAAAAGTATTTCTTGGTGTTAAGGTATCCAAAAAGCTGTAAAGTATAGTTGTGGGTGAAAAAGATAAGTACTTCAAGTTGGAAAATGGGTTGAGGAGGGACATTAAGAAAGTAACTTGCTCTGAAATGGTCTTTGAAAAGTATTTCTTGGTGTTGAGGTATCCAAAAAGCTGTAAAGTATAGTTGTGGATGAAGAAGATAAGTACTTCAAGTTGTAAAATGGGTTTAGAAGGGATATTAAGAGAGTAACTTGCTCTGAAATGGTCTTTGAATAGTATTTCTTGGTGTTGAGGTATTTAAAAGCTGTAAAGTATAGTTGTGGGTGAAAAAGATAAGCACTTCAAGTTGGAAAAAGGGTTTAGGAAGGGACATTAAAAAAGTAACTTGCTCTGAAATGGTCTTTGAAAAGTATTTCTTGGTGTTGAGGTATCCAAAAAGCTGTAAAGTATAGTTGTGGGTGAAAAAGATAAGTACTTCAAGTTGGAAAATGGGTTTAGGAGGGACATTAAGAAAGTAACTTGCTCTGAAATGGTCTTTGAAAAGTATTTCTTGGTGTTGAGGATATCCAAAAAGCTGTAAAGTATAGTTGTGGCTGAAAAAGATAAGTACTTCAAGTTGGAAAATGGGTTTAGGAGGGACATTAAGAAAGTAACTTGCTCTGAAATGGTCTTTGAAAAGTATTTCTTGGTGTTGAGATATCCAAAAAGCTGTAAAGTATAGTTGTGGGTGAAAAAGATAAGTACTTCAAGTTGGAAAATGGGTTTAGGAGGGACATTAAGAAAGTAACTTGCTCTGAAATGGTCTTTGAAAAGTATTTCTTGGTGTTGAGGTATCCAAAAAGCTGTAAAGTATAGTTGTGGGTGAAAAAGATAAGTACTTCAAGTTGGAAAATGGGTTTAGAAGGGACATTAAGAAAGTAACTTGCTCTGAAATGGTCTTTGAAAAGTATTTCTTGGTGTTGAGGTATCCAAAAAGCTGTAAAGTATAGTTGTGGATGAAAAAGATAAGTACTTCAAGTTGGAAAATGGGTTTAGAAGGGACATTAAGAAAGTAACTTGCTCTGAAATGGTCTTTGAAAAGTATTTCTTGGTGTTGAGGTATCCAAAAAAGCTGTAAAGTATAGTTGTGGGTGAAAAAGATAAGTACTTCAAGTTGGAAAATGGGTTTAGGAGGGACATTAAGAAAGTAACTTGCTCTGAAATCGTCTTTGAAAAGTATTTCTTGGTGTTGAGGTATCCAAAAAGCTGTAAAGTATAGTTGTGGATGAAAAAGATAAGTACTTCAAGTTGGAAAATGGGTTTAGGAAGGGACATTAAGAAAGTAACTTGCTCTGAAATGGTCTTTGAAAAGTATTTCTTGGTGTTGAGGTATCCAAAAAGCTGTAAAGTATAGTTGTGGGTGAAAAAGATAAGTACTTCAAGTTGGAAAAAGGGTTTAGGAGGGACATTAAGAAAGTAACTTGCTCTGAAATGGTCTTTGAAAAGTATTTCTTGGTGTTAGGTATCCAAAAAGCTGTAAAGTATAGTTGTGGGTGAAAAAGATAAGTACTTCAAGTTGGAAAATGGGTTTAGGAGGGACATTAAGAAAGTAACTTGCTCTGAAATGGTCTTTGAAAAGTATTTCTTGGTGTTGAGATATCCAAAAAGCTGTAAAGTATAGTTGTGGGTGAAAAAGATAAGTACTTCAAGTTGGAAAATGGGTTTAGGAGGGACATTAAGAAAGTAACTTGCTCTGAAATGGTCTTTGAAAAGTATTTCTTGGTGTTGAGGTATCCAAAAAGCTGTAAAGTATAGTTGTGGGTGAAAAAGATAAGTACTTCAAGTTGGAAAATGGGTTTAGGAGGGACATTAAGAAAGGAACTTGCTCTGAAATGGTCTTTGAAAAGTATTTCTTGGTGTTGAGGTATCCAAAAAGCTGTAAAGTATAGTTGTGGGTGAAAAAGATAAGTACTTCAAGTTGGAAAATGGGTTTAGGAGGGACATTAAGAAAGTAACTTGCTCTGAAATGGTCTTTGAAAAGTATTTCTTGGTGTTGAGGTATCCAAAAAGCTGTAAAGTATAGTTGTGGGTGAAGAAGATAAGTACTTCAAGTTGGAAAATGGGTTTAGAAGGGACTATTAAGAAAGTAACTTGCTCTGAAATGGTCTTTGAAAAGTATTTCTTGGTGTTGAGGTATCCTAAAAGCTGTAAAGTATAGTTGTGGGTGAAAAAGATAAGCTACTTCAAGTTGGAAAAAGGGTTTAGGAAGGACATTAAGAAAGTAACTTGCTCTGAAATGGTCTTTGAAAAGTATTTCTTGGTGTTGAGGTATCCAAAAAGCTGTAAAGTATAGTTGTGGGTGAAAAAGATAAGTACTTCAAGTTGGAAAATGGGTTTAGGAGGGACATTAAGAAAGTAACTTGCTCTGAAATGGTCTTTGAAAAGTATTTCTTGGTGTTGAGGTATCCAAAAAGCTGTAAAGTATAGTTGTGGCTGAAAAAGATAAGTACTTCAAGTTGGAAAATGGGTTTAGGAGGGACATTAAGAAAGTAACTTGCTCTGAAATGGTCTTTGAAAAGTATTTCTTGGTGTTGAGGTATCCAAAAAGCTGTAAAGTATAGTTGTGGGTGAAAAAGATAAGTACTTCAAGTTGGAAAATGGGTTTAGGAGGGACATTAAGAAAGTAACTTGCTCTGAAATGGTCTTTGAAAAGTATTTCTTGGTGTTGAGGTATCCAAAAATCTGTAAAGTATAGTTGTGGGTGAAAAAGATAAGTACTTCGAGTTGGAAAATGGGTTTAGGAGGGACATTAAGAAAGGAACTTGCTCTGAAATGGTCTTTGAAAAGTATTTCTTGGTGTTGAGGTATCCAAAAAGCTGTAAAGTATAGTTGTGGGTGAAAAAGATAAGTACTTCAAGTTGGAAAATGGGTTTAGAAGGGACATTAAGAAAGTAACTTGCTCTGAAATGGTCTTTGAAAAGTATTTCTTGGTGTTGAGGTATCCAAAAAGCTGTAAAGTATAGTTGTGGGTGAAAAAGATAAGTACTTCAAGTTGGAAAATGGGTTTAGAAGGGACATTAAGAAAGTAACTTGCTCTGAAATGGTCTTTGAAAAGTATTTCTTGGTGTTGAGGTATCCAAAAAGCTGTAAAGTATAGTTGTGGGTGAAAAAGATAAGTACTTCAAGTTGAAAATGGGTTTAGAAGGGACATTAAGAAAGTAACTTGCTCTGAAATGGTCTTTGAAAAGTATTTCTTGGTGTTGAGGTATCCAAAAAGCTGTAAAGTATAGTTGTGGGTGAAAAGATAAGTACTTCAAGTTGAAAAATGGGTTTAGGATGGACATTAAGCAAGTAACTTGCTCTGAAATGGTCTTTGAAAAGTATTTCTTGGTGTTGAGGTATCCAAAAAGCTGTAAAGTATAGTTGTGGGTGAAAAAGATAAGTACTTCTAGTTGGAAAATGGGTTTAGAAGGGACATTAAGAAGTAACTTGCTCTGAAATGGTATTTGAAAAGTATTTCTTGGTGTTGAGGTATCCAAAAAGCTGTAAAGTATAGTTGTGGATGAAAAACATAAGTACTTCAAGTTGGAAAATGGGTTTAGAAGGGACATTAAGAAAGTAACTTGCTCTGAAATCGTCTTTGAAAAGTATTTCTTGGTGTTGAGGTATCCAAAAAGCTGTAAAGTATAGTTGTGGATGAAAAGGACAAGTACTTCAAGTTGGAAAATGGGTTTAGAAGGGACATTAAGAAAGTAACTTGCTCTGAATTGGTCTTTGAAAAGTATTTCTTGGTGTTGAGGTATTCAAAAAGCTGTAAAGTATAGTTGTGGGTGAAAAAGATAAGTACTTCAAGTTGGAAAAGGGTTTAGGAGGGACATTAACAAAGTAACTTGCTCTGAAATGGTCTTTGAAAAGTATTTCTTGGTGTTAAGGTATCCAAAAAGCTGTAAAGTATAGTTGTGGGTGAAAAAGATAAGTACTTCAAGTTGGAAAATGGGTTTAGGAGGGACATTAAGAAAGTAACTTGCTCTGAAATGGTCTTTGAAAAGTATTTCTTGGTGTTGAGATATCCAAAAAGCTGTAAAGTATAGTTGTGGGTGAAAAAGATAAGTACTTCAAGTTGGAAAATGGGTTTAGGAGGGACATTAAGAAAGTAACTTGCTCTGAAATGGTCTTTGAAAAGTATTTCTTGGTGTTGAGGTATCCAAAAAGCTGTAAAGTATAGTTGTGGGTGAAAAAGATAAGCACTTCAAGTTGGAAAATGGGTTTAGGAGGGACATTAAGAAAGGAACTTGCTCTGAAATGGTCTTTGAAAAGTATTTCTTGGTGTTGAGGTATCCAAAAAGCTGTAAAGTATAGTTGTGGGTGAAAAAGATAAGTACTTCTAGTTGGAAAATGGGTTTAGAAGGGATATTAAGAAAGTAACTTGCTCTGAAATGGTATTTGAAAAGTATTTCTTGGTGTTGAGGTATCCAAAAAGCTAAAGTATAGTTGTGGGTGAAAAAGATAAGCACTTCAAGTTGGAAAATGGGTTTAGGAGGGACATTAAGAAAGGAACTTGCTCTGAAATGGTCTTTGAAAGTATTTCTTGGTGTTGAGGTATCCAAAAAGCTGTAAAGTATAGTTGTGGGTGAAAAAGATAAGTACTTCAAGTTGGAAAATGGGTTTAGAAGGGACATTAAGAAAGTAACTTGCTCTGAAATCGTCTTTGAAAAGTATTTCTTGGTGTTGAGGTATCCAAAAAGCTGTAAAGTATAGTTGTGGATGAAAAGGACAAGTACTTCAAGTTGGAAAATGGGTTTAGAAGGGACATTAAGAAAGTAACTTGCTCTGAAATGGTCTTTGAAAAGTATTTCTTGGTGTTGAGGTATTCAAAAGCTGTAAAGTATAGTTGTGGGTGAAAAAGATAAGTACTTCAAGTTGGAAAAAGGGTTTAAGAGGGACATTAAGAAAGTAACTTGCTCTGAAATGGTCTTTGAAAAGTATTTCTTGGTGTTGAGGTATCCAAAAAGCTGTAAAGTATAGTTGTGGGTGAAAAAGATAAGTACTTCAAGTTGGAAAATGGGTTTAGGAGGGACATTAAGAAAGTAACTTGCTCTGAAATGGTCTTTGAAAAGTATTTCTTGGTGTTGAGGTATCCAAAAAGCTGTAAAGTATAGTTGTGGGTGAAAAAGATAAGTACTTCAAGTTGGAAAATGGGTTTAGGAGGGACATTAAGAAAGTAACTTGCTCTGAAATGGTCTTTGAAAAGTATTTCTTGGTGTTGAGGTATCCAAAAAGCTGTAAAGTATAGTTGTGGGTGAAAAAGATAAGTACTTCAAGTTGGAAAATGGGTTTAGGAGGGACATTAAGAAAGTAACTTGCTCTGAAATGGTCTTTGAAAAGTATTTCTTGGTGTTGAGGTATCCAAAAAGCTGTAAAGTATAGTTGTGGGTGAAAAAGATAAGTACTTCAAGTTGGAAAATGGGTTTAGGAGGGACATTAAGAAAGTAACTTGCTCTGAAATGGTCTTTGAAAAGTATTTCTTGGTGTTGAGGTATCCAAAAAGCTGTAAAGTATAGTTGTGGGTGAAAAAGATAAGTACTTCAAGTTGGAAAATGGGTTTAGAAGGGACATTAAGAAAGTAACTTGCTCTGAAATGGTCTTTGAATAGTATTTCTTGGTGTTGAGGTATCCAAAAAGCTGTAAAGTATAGTTGTGGGTGAAAAAGATAAGTACTTCAAGTTGGAAAAAGGGTTTAGGAGGGACATTAAGAAAGTAACTTGCTCTGAAATGGTCTTTGAAAAGTATTTCTTGGTGTTGAGGTATCCAAAAAGCTGTAAAGTATAGTTGTGGGTGAAAAAGATAAGTACTTCAAGTTGGAAAATGGGTTTAGGAGGGACATTAAGAAAGTAACTTGCTCTGAAATGGTCTTTGAAAAGTATTTCTTGGTGTTGAGATATCCAAAAAGCTGTAAAGTATAGTTGTGGGTGAAAAAGATAAGTACTTCAAGTTGGAAAATGGGTTTAGGAGGGACATTAAGAAAGTAACTTGCTCTGAAATGGTCTTTGAAAAGTATTTCTTGGTGTTGAGATATCCAAAAAGCTGTAAAGTATAGTTGTGGGTGAAAAAGATAAGTACTTCAAGTTGGAAAATGGGTTTAGGAGGGACATTAAGAAAGTAACTTGCTCTGAAATGGTCTTTGAAAAGTATTTCTTGGTGTTGAGGTATCCAAAAAGCTGTAAAGTATAGTTGTGGGTGAAAAAGATAAGTACTTCGAGTTGGAAAATGGGTTTAGGAGGGACATTAAGAAAGGAACTTGCTCTGAAATGGTCTTTGAAAAGTATTTCTTGGTGTTGAGGTATCCAAAAAGCTGTAAAGTATAGTTGTGGGTGAAAAAGATAAGTACTTCAAGTTGGAAAATGGGTTTAGAAGGGACATTAAGAAAGTAACTTGCTCTGAAATGGTCTTTGAAAAGTATTTCTTGGTGTTGAGGTATCCAAAAAGCTGTAAAGTATAGTTGTGGGTGAAAAAGATAAGTACTTCAAGTTGGAAAATGGGTTTAGAAGGGACATTAAGAAAGTAACTTGCTCTGAAATGGTCTTTGAAAAGTATTTCTTGGTGTTGAGGTATCCAAAAAGCTGTAAAGTATAGTTGTGGGTGAAAAAGATAAGTACTTCAAGTTGGAAAATGGGTTTAGAACGGACATTAAGAAAGTAACTTGCTCTGAAATGGTCTTTGAAAAGTATTTCTTGGTGTTGAGGTATCCAAAAAGCTGTAAAGTATAGTTGTGGGTGAAAAAGATAAGTACTTCAAGTTGGAAAATGGGTTTAGGAGGGACATTAAGAAAGTAACTTGCTCTGAAATGGTCTTTGAAAAGTATTTCTTGGTGTTGAGGTATCCAAAAAGCTGTAAAGTATAGTTGTGGGTGAAAAAGATAAGTACTTCTAGTTGGAAAATGGGTTTAGAAGGGACATTAAGAAAGTAACTTGCTCTGAAATGGTCTTTGAAAAGTATTTCTTGGTGTTGAGGTATCCAAAAAGCTGTAAAGTATAGTTGTGGATGAAAAAGATAAGTACTTCAAGTTGGAAAATGGGTTTAGAAGGGACATTAAGAAAGTAACTTGCTCTGAAATGGTCTTTGAAAAGTATTTCTTGGTGTTGAGGTATCCAAAAGCTGTAAAGTATAGTTGTGGGTGAAAAAGATAAGTACTTCAAGTTGGAAAAAGGGTTTAGGAGGGACATAAGAAAGTAACTTGCTCTGAAATGGTCTTTGAAAAGTATTTCTTGGTGTTGAGGTATCCAAAAAGCTGTAAAGTATAGTTGTGGGTGAAAAAGATAAGTACTTCAAGTTGGAAAATGGGTTTAGGAGGGACATTAAGAAAGTAACTTGCTCTGAAATGGTCTTTGAAAAGTATTTCTTGGTGTTGAGGTATCCAAAAAGCTGTAAAGTATAGTTGTGGGTGAAAAAGATAAGTACTTCAAGTTGGAAAATGGGTTTAGGAGGGACATTAAGAAAGTAACTTGCTCTGAAATGGTCTTTGAAAAGTATTTCTTGGTGTTGAGGTATCCAAAAAGCTGTAAAGTATAGTTGTGGGTGAAAAAGATAAGTACTTCAAGTTGGAAAATGGGTTTAGGAGGGACATTAAGAAAGGAACTTGCTCTGAAATGGTCTTTGAAAAGTATTTCTTGGTGTTGAGGTATCCAAAAAGCTGTAAAGTATAGTTGTGGGTGAAAAAGATAAGTACTTCAAGTTGGAAAATGGGTTTAGGAGGGACATTAAGAAAGTAACTTGCTCTGAAATGGTCTTTGAAAAGTATTTCTTGGTGTTGAGGTATCCAAAAAGCTGTAAAGTATAGTTGTGGGTGAAAAAGATAAGTACTTCAAGTTGGAAAATGGGTTTAGAAGGGACATTAAGAAAGTAACTTGCTCTGAAATGGTCTTTGAAAAGTATTTCTTGGTGTTGAGGTATCCAAAAGCTGTAAAGTATAGTTGTGGGTGAAAAAGATAAGTACTTCAAGTTGGAAAATGGGTTTAGAGGGACATTAAGAAAGTAACTTGCTCTGAAATGGTCTTTGAAAAGTATTTCTTGGTGTTGAGGTATCCAAAAAGCTGTAAAGTATAGTTGTGGGTGAAAAAGATAAGTACTTCAAGTTGGAAAATGGGTTTAGGAGGGACATTAAGAAAGTAACTTGCTCTGAAATGGTCTTTGAAAAGTATTTCTTGGTGTTGAGGTATCCAAAAAGCTGTAAAGTATAGTTGTGGGTGAAAAAGATAAGTACTTCAAGTTGGAAAATGGGTTTAGAAGGGACATTAAGAAAGTAACTTGCTCTGAAATGGTCTTTGAAAAGTATTTCTTGGTGTTGAGGTATCCAAAAAGCTGTAAAGTATAGTTGTGGTGAAAAAGATAAGTACTTCAAGTTGGAAAATGGGTTTAGGAGGGACATTAAGAAAGTAACTTGCTCTGAAATGGTCTTTGAAAAGTATTTCTTGGTGTTGAGGTATCCAAAAAGCTGTAAAGTATAGTTGTGGGTGAAAAAGATAAGTACTTCAACTTGTAAAATAGGTTTAGAAGGGACATTAAGAAAGGAACTTGCTCTGAAATGGTCTTTGAAAAGTATTTCTTGGTGTTGAGGTATCCAAAAAGCTGTAAAGTATAGTTGTGGGTGAAAAAGATAAGTACTTCAAGTTGGAAAATGGGTTTAGGAGGGACATTAAGAAAGTAACTTGCTCTGAAATGGTCTTTGAAAAGTATTTCTTGGTGTTGAGGTATCCAAAAAGCTGTAAAGTATAGTTGTGGGTGAAAAAGATAAGTACTTCAAGTTGGAAAATGGGTTTAGGAGGGACATTAAGAAAGTAACTTGCTCTGAAATGGTCTTTGAAAAGTATTTCTTGGTGTTGAGGTATCCAAAAAGCTGTAAAGTATAGTTGTGGGTGAAAAAGATAAGTACTTCAAGTTGGAAAATGGGTTTAGGAGGGACATTAAGAAAGTAACTTGCTCTGAAATGGTCTTTGAAAAGTATTTCTTGGTGTTGAGGTATCCAAAAAGCTGTAAAGTATAGTTGTGGGTGAAAAAGATAAGTACTTCAAGTTGGAAAATGGGTTTAGGAGGGACATTAAGAAAGTAACTTGCTCTGAAATGGTCTTTGAAAAGTATTTCTTGGTGTTGAGGTATCCAAAAAGCTGTAAAGTATAGTTGTGGTGAAAAAGATAAGTACTTCAAGTTGGAAAATGGGTTTAGGAGGGACATTAAGAAAGTAACTTGCTCTGAAATGGTCTTTGAAAAGTATTTCTTGGTGTTGAGGTATCCAAAAAGCTGTAAAGTATAGTTGTGGGTGAAAAAGATAAGTACTTCAAGTTGGAAAATGGGTTTAGGAGGGACATTAAGAAAGTAACTTGCTCTGAAATGGTCTTTGAAAAGTATTTCTTGGTGTTGAGGTATCCAAAAAGCTGTAAAGTATAGTTGTGGGTGAAAAAGATAAGTACTTCAAGTTGGAAAATGGGTTTAGGAGGGACATTAAGAAAGTAACTTGCTCTGAAATGGTCTTTGAAAAGTATTTCTTGGTGTTGAGGTATCCAAAAAGCTGTAAAGTATAGTTGTGGGTGAAAAAGATAAGTACTTCAAGTTGGAAAATGGGTTTAGGAGGGACATTAAGAAAGTAACTTGCTCTGAAATGGTCTTTGAAAAGTATTTCTTGGTGTTGAGGTATCCAAAAAGCTGTAAAGTATAGTTGTGGGTGAAAAAGATAAGTACTTCAAGTTGGAAAATGGGTTTAGGAGGGACATTAAGAAAGTAACTTGCTCTGAAATGGTCTTTGAAGAGTATTTCTTGGTGTTGAGGTATCCAAAAAGCTGTAAAGTATAGTTGTGGGTGAAAAAGATAAGTACTTCAAGTTGGAAAATGGGTTTAGGAGGGATATTAAGAAAGTAACTTGCTCTGAAATGGTCTTTGAAAAGTATTTCTTGGTGTTGAGGTAACCAAAAAGCTGTAAAGTATAGTTGTGGGTGAAAAAGATAAGTACTTCAAGTTGGAAAATGGGTTTAGGAGGGATATTAAGAAAGTAACTTGCCCTGAAATGTCTTTTGAAAAGTATTTCTTGGTGTTGAGGTGTCCAAAAAGCTGTAATGTATAGTTGTGGGTGAAAAAGATAAGTACTTCAAGTTGAAAAATGGGTTTAGGAGGGAAATTAAGAAAGTAACTTGCTCTGAAATGGTCTTTGAAAAGTATTTCTTGGTGTTGAGATATCCAAAAAGCTGTAAAGTATAGTTGTGGGTGAAAAAGATAAGTACTTCAAGTTGAAAAATGGGTTTAGGATGGACATTAAGAAAGTAACTTGCTCTGAAATGGTCTTTGAAAAGCATTTCATGGTGTTGAGGTAACCAAAAAGCTGTAAAGTATAGTTGTGGTGAAAAAGATAAGTACTTCAAGTTGGAAAATGGGTTTAGGAGGGACATTAAGAAAGTAACTTGCTCTGAAATGGTCTTTGAAAAGTATTTCTTGGTGTTGAGGTATCCAAAAAGCTGTAAAGTATAGTTGTGGGTGAAAAAGATAAGTACTTCAAGTTGGAAAATGGGTTTAGGAGGGACATTAAGAAAGTAACTTGCTCTGAAATGGTCTTTGAAAAGTATTTCTTGGTGTTGAGGTATCCAAAAAGCTGTAAAGTATAGTTGTGGTGAAAAAGATAAGTACTTCAAGTTGAAAAATGGGTTTAGAAGGGACATTAAGAAAGTAACTTGCTCTGAAATGGTCTTTGAAAAGTATTTCTTGGTGTTGAGGTATCCAAAAAGCTGTAAAGTATAGTTGTGGTGAAAAAGATAAGTACTTCAAGTTGGAAAATGGGTTTAGGATGGACATTAAGAAAGTAACTTGCTCTGGAATGGTCTTTGAAAAGTATTTCTTGGTGTTGAGGTATCCAAAAAGCTGTAAAGTATAGTTGTGGGTGAAAAAGATAAGTACTTCAAGTTGGAAAATAGGTTTAGGAGGGACATTAAGAAAGTAACTTGCTCTGAAATGGTCTTTGAAAAGTATTTCTTGGTGTTGAGGTATCCAAAAAGCTGTAAAGTATAGTTGTGGTGAAAAAGATATGTACTTCAACTTGTAAAATAGGTTTAGAAGGGACATTAAGAAAGTAACTTGCTCTGAAATGGTCTTTGAAAAGTATTTCTTGGTGTTGAGGTATCCAAAAAGCTGTAAAGTATAGTTGTGAATGAAAAAGATATGTACTTCATGTTGGAAAATGGGTTTAGGAGGGACATTAAGAAAGTAACTTGCTCTGAAATGGTCTTTGAAACGTATTTCTTGGTGTTGAGGTAACCAAAAAGCTGTAAAGTATAGTTGTGATGAAAAAGATAAGTACTTCATGTTGGAAAATGGGTTTAGGAGGGACATTAAGAAAGTAACTTGCTCTGAAATGGTCTTTGAAAAGTATTTCTTGGTGTTGAGGTATCCAAAAAGCTGTAAAGTATAGTTGTGGGTGAAAAACATAAGTACTTCAAGTTGGAAAATGGGTTTAGAAGGGACATTAAGAAAGTAACTTGCTCTGAAATGGTCTTTGAGAAGTATTTCTTGGTGTTGAGGTATCCAAAAAGCTGTAAAGTATAGTTGTGGGTGAAAAAGATAAGTTCTTCAAGTTGGAAAATGGGTTTAGAAGGGACATTAAGAAAGTAACTTGCTCTGAATGGTCTTTGAAAAGTATTTCTTGGTGTTGAGGTATCCAAAAAGCTGTAAAGTATAGTTGTGGGTGAAAAAGATAAGTACTTCATGTTGAAAAAAGGGTTTAGGAGGGATATTAAGAAAGTAACTTGCTCTGAAATGGTCTTTGAAAAGTATTTCTTGGTGTTGAGGTATCCAAAAAGCTGTAAAGTATAGTTGTGGGTGAAAAAGATAAGTACTTCAAGTTGGAAAATGGGTTTAGGAGGGACATTAAGAAAGGAAATTGCTCTGAAATGGTCTTTGAAAAGTATTTCTTGGTGTTGAGGTATCCAAAAAGCTGTAATGTATAGTTGTGGGTGAAACAGATAAGTACTTCAAGTTGAAAATGGGTTTAGGAGGGACATTAAGAAAGTAACTTGCTCTGAAATGGTCTTTGAAAAGTATTTCTTGGTGTTGAGGTATCCAAAAAGCTGTAAAGTATAGTTGTGGGTGAAAAAGATAAGTACTTCAAGTTGGAAAATGGGTTTAGGAGGGACATTAAGAAAGTAACTTGCTCTGAAATGGTCTTTGAAAAGTATTTCTTGGTGTTGAGGTATCCAAAAAGCTGTAAAGTATAGTTGTGGGTGAAAAAGATAAGTACTTCAAGTTGGAAAATGGGTTTAGGAGGGACATTAAGAAAGTACTTGCTCTGAAATGGTCTTTGAAAAGTATTTCTTGGTGTTGAGGTATCCAAAAAGCTGTAAAGTATAGTTGTGGATGAAAAAGATAAGTACTTAATGTTGGAAAATGGGTTTAGGACGGTCACTAAGAAAGTAACTTGCTCTGAAATGGTCTTTGAAAAGTATTTCTTGGTGTTGAGTTAACCAAAAGGCTGTAAAGTATAGTTGTGGTGAAAAAGATAAGTACTTCAACTTGTAAAATGGGTTTAGGAGGGACATTCAGAAAGTAACTTGCTCTGGAATGGTCTTTGAAAAGTATTTCTTGGTGTTGAGGTATCCAAAAAGCTGTAAAGTATAGTTGTGGGTGAAAAAGATAAGTACTTCAAGTTGGAAAATGGGTTTAGAAGGGACATTAAGAAAGTAACTTGCTCTGAAATGGTCTTTGAAAAGTATTTCTTGGTGTTGAGGTATCCAAAAAGCTGTAAAGTATAGTTGTGGATGAAAAAGATAAGTACTTCATGTTGGAAAATGGGTTTAGGACGGTCACTAAGAAAAGAACTTGTTCTGAAATGCCTTTTGAAAAGTATTGCTTGGACCCCCGTCATGACCTTCTGATAGGGTTCTACCGATTATGTAATCAATTTCTCAGAAATCCAACTGTCCTAGTCGATTACGTCATTCTATATCCATATATGGACCCCCGTTATGACCTTCTGATAGGGTGCTACCGATTATGTAATCAATTTCTCAGAAATCCAACTGTCCTAGTCGATTACGTCATTCTATGCCCATATATGGACTCCCGTCATGACCTTCTGATAGGGTTCTACCGATTATGTAATCAATTTCTCAGAAATCCAACTGTCCTAGTTGATTACGTCATTCTTTGCACATAAATGGATTCCCGTCACGAGCTACTGATAGGGTTCTACCGATTATGTAATCAATTTCTCGGGAATTCTCTCTCTTCGATTACGCAATCAATATATCTCTTCCCCACCTTCCCCTTAGATACAACAAATTAATTCCCATTTCTTGAATCAATAATTCCCCTTAGAAACAACAAATTAATTCCCCTTTCGTGAATCAATGATTCCCCTTAGAAACAACAAATTAATTCCCCTTTCTTGAATCAATAATTCCCCTTAGAAACAACAAATTAATTCCCCTTTCGTGTCAATCAATCAACCATGACATCATCTGTCACGTGTGATCTAAACTTTGCCCCGGAAACAATTCTGGTCGAACTCCAAAGATATTAATAAACTTCCGGAAACAATTCTCCTTGGAAACAATAAATTAACCGACCTTGGAGTAAGGGTCGTTGACAAACTTTGATTACGCAATCATTCTCCCTAGGGACTCTATGCCCATATATGGTGTTCTCGTGGGAGTAGCACCTCCCTCTCTACTAATTGTACCTATTGATAAAGCGAAAAATAATTTTGCAATAATTTGTCAGAAGCTATATTGTGATGTTATAACAAAGGAGCTAAGTGCAACGAATACATATGAAAAGGTTGAAGATGTTAATAATAGTCTACTGAATGGAATAGAGGATATACTTAAAAAATAATAATATTAATGTAATGATAATGATAAAAAAAAAAATTTTATATTGGACGGCAAAATTTCATAAAAATCCCCCGAAACCACGCTTTATTGCGGGTGCATCAAGATGCCCTACCAGAGTTGTGGCGACTGACCTGTCATGTATTTTAGGAGAAATTAAAAATAAATTTAGGTCATATTGCTCGGGAATTAAAAAATCTTCTAAGTTTAATCCATATTTTGGAGTGTTAATAGTTCATTGCAAGTAATAGATTCTCTGGCTTTAGTTTCAGCCAAAAGAGTGGACTCGTTTGATTTCACTACATTATATACAAATCTACCAATTAATTTAGTATTTGTAAATTTAAAAAAGATTATTAAGAAGGCTTTTCTTTTTAGCACAGGTCAAAGTTATGAAATAACCACTTTGTTCAAATTAGTCAGTAGGTCTAGTAACTTTGCCTCTGTAAATGTGGTGCCTCCCAATGCTAGTCCATTTAAAGCGTACCTGTTTTTAAGCTATTTGGAATATGAATTTATGATTGATAAAAAGAACCCAGGAAAATAACATATTTGCTTTCAAATAATAAAAGATATTTAGATGATCTTCTGGTGATAAATTGTGCAGATTTTTAGAGATTTCAAATAAGATATAGCCACCAGAGTTAAAACTGGAATCCAACAATGGAAATGGCAATTATGACTATTTCCTGGATTTAGATATTAATTTTACACCTAATAATACATTATTTTTAAAATTATATAATAGAACAGATGATTTTAATTTTAGAATAGTTAATTTCCCATTTCCTAAAAGTAATATACGTTCGAATACAGCATATTCATCGTATTTTCCCCAACTATTTAGATATGCGAGAATTTGTACTAAATACATTGATTTTAAAAGTAGAAGTCAAACACTTAGCCGTAAGTTAATCGTAAGAGGTTTTTCCGCCGGTAAACTTGCTTGGCAATTTAAAAAGCTTAGTTTTCAATATAATCAACTTGTAAATAAGTATAATAAAAATTGTCAAGATATTTTGAATGATATTTTGAGATAGCTTGTTGGATTCACTTTTTTTTCTCCCTTCCCTTTATAATTTTGGAATTTAGGGTTCGTTTCGACACATGCAGGTGCTGATTTACTCAGGATGTATGGAAATTAGTTCGTAGAAGTTGAGCTTGAAAGTGAAAAGGCTTTGGCTGACAGTTAGGGTTATGTAATTATGGGAGTTAAATTGGCTGAAGGGTATTTGTTCCGAGTTGGGATGTTTTTGCTTTGATTTGGTTCTAGGTATGTGATGGTGAAGGAAGCTTGAAAAATTTTTTGGGTACATTTTTATATTTTTGGGTATTGTATTGTTCATAGATATTCCACAGTTGTCACTACATAGGGGTATGCCATATGGTTCTATGGCATGGCACGCTCATTTTGCCTGGGTAAGGAAATTTAAGCGCTGAAGCCTGTATAGGCAATGAGTTTTTCTCTGAGGAACCCTAATATGTGGCGATTACTTGGGGAATATTAAATTCTGTAGACTTAAGGTGGTATGGCTTGGTTTTGGGACAATGACTTAAACTAATTAATGCTGCTTTTGCTGTTTTGTCGTAGGTACTGTTTTGTCCTAGGTGATTGGATGAATGAGTAAGGTCTAGACCTTTTTCAAGTGATCATTTATCTCAGTTACTAAATTAGGAAGACGGTTTTTTTTTTTTTTTTTTTTTTTTTTTTTTTTTTTTTTTTTTTTTTTTTTTTTTTTACCAAGTAATTACCTGTAATACACTATATTGATATACAATTTGACGGCAGGGAGTCGGGAGTTTATGGGAGCAATAGCCTAGATCAGCCCTAATTAGCTCTGATCTTGATTAGCCCTGGGTATGATTTGGAAAACAATCAGAAATTAAATAAAAAAGACAAGTTTATTTCAACTAAAAGTAAGGCCCTGATATGTGGTGATTACTTGGGGAATATTAAATTCTGTAGACTTAAGGTGCTATGGCTTGGTTTTGGGACCATGACTTACACTAATTAATGCTGATTTTGCTGTTGTGTCATAGGTACTGTTTTGTCCTATGTAATTGGATGAATGAGTAAGGTCTAGACTTTGTTCAAGTGATCATTTATCTCAGTTACTAAATTAGGAAGACAGTTTTTTTTTAACCAAGTAATTACCTGTAATACACTATATTGATATACAATTTGGCGGCAGGGAGTCGAGAGTTTATGGGAGCAATAGCCTAGATCAGCCCTAATTAACCCTGATCTTGATTAGCCCTGGGTATGATTTGGAAAACAATCAGAAATTAAATAAAAAAGACAAGTTTATTTCAACTAAAAGTAAGGATCAACATTAAAATTTAAAACAAACAAACATTATTCCATGAACGAGTGGGGCTAACCCTGCCTCAAACGCTCCCTCTCTGGTAATATGCTATAGTATCTTTAGAAAATACAGAAGTGTATTTTTCACAAAACAATACACATATTACAGATAAACTTGCCCTTGCGTTTCAGCAGTCGTTCGTTAAGAATTGGGATAACAGTTTAAATTTTAGCATAAAAAGTGGGAGTTGATGAGGGGACACCGCCTGTCATATATGGAATAGTTTCTGTTCATTTTAAGTTTTAATATTACTCATTACTTTCAGCTGAAAACACCGGTTTCTTTGTGTAATCAATGAAATATCCACAGAGAAAATAGAAACTTTTTTTAAAGGAAGGATATTAGGCACTCCATTAATTGTTCCTCCAGTCAGTTAGGAAAACGTAAGAATAACAAAATTGTCCAAATTAGTTTGACAATCTTTTAAGCCTTTACAGAAATATGAGGCGTGTCGTACTTTTTGTAAATATTTATGCCTTCTTGATGAAGTTAAGATCCTGTTCTTTATAAAACAAAAGTTTCTGTATTTTGTAATTAAAGAGCTACTTGTCTTCGAAGCAAAACCAAACTCAATAAACAAGTAACGTGTTATTCAATGAAAGAAAGCCAGTTATAATTCTATCTCTACGAATTGTTACTCTCTGTCAGTTACGATAGTCTTAGAATAACAAACTTGTCAGCAATATTGTAAAAATGTCCATCTTTCAGAGATTTATGAAAAACGTGAAAGATATTGGTAATGTACGCATGCCTTTATTGGTGATGAGTTTAGTAATTAATGTTGCATTTTTCATGTATAAGAATCATCTTCTTTTGCATAGTGTTTTTTTTTTGTAAGATTACGAAACCGAGAAAACACGATTTTCAATTATTGGAGGCATATGTTTTATTGTTTATTTATTTATTATTTTTTTCTCCAGAGATACTTTTTATGGAAGGGATGGTCGTGTAGACTTCGGAAGAGGTTCATTCAATAGAAAATCGGAAGTTCTAATATCCTTTTTAGAATCAAAAGTGACCAAAAGGGAACCAGACCCCCCCCCACACACACACACACCTCATTTTCCCCAAACGCATCTTAAGCAAACTTTGAGGTGGTCTTGCTGTTCAAAATAGTCCAAAGGCCAAAAAACTCTGCCTCCGAGGTTAACAAAACCCATCAAAGACCCTGGGGTAGGGGCTGTAAGTTATGCAAGTTGCCCATTCTTCAGATATAAGTTCTTTTAGCAAGAAAAGAGGGCATGTTTGATCCTGGATCTCTGAAAAAGCATAACGATAAAACCCTAAGAAAATGTTGGGATGGATGCCAAACACAATCAAAACACGCTTTGTCCTTGCTGGTTGTGAAAAGGGAGCATCAGCAATATCTATGGAACTGCAAAAGGTATTAGGCTGAACCTTTCTAGGTTTTTTGAAGGGATGTTGAAGAGATATCGGAGGGTAACCAACCCCTCCTTGCCCTTTCACGTACCCCCTCTTCTCAAAATTGGCCAAAATATTGCAGCTATCGGGGAAAAATTTCCCAGGGGCATTTTCTGGGAGGAAAACATCAACTCCTAATTGGTACACATGCAAGGGTACTAATTAGGGGGTTGGGGTATACCTCCCAGGTTTGAACATTTTTTAGATTCGTTAAGGGCAAATCGAAAAAAACCTTGACTTCTCCTACATTTCGTGATATGACATCACTTTATGAACCTAAAAAATGCTCCACATCTTCTGGAGCAGAAGATTTAGTTATCTTGAAACCAGCTATTGACTTTCTTGAACTGACTGGTGTTGTGAAGGGGAAGAAGCTATAATCAGAAAAGCTGTCGATCTCGAATGCTTGTCCAAAACACACTGGGCCCAATGCTTCAATGAGTAACCTGAAAGATAAATTGGGACTAATTCAAAAAATAAAACTGAGCTCATTGTGCCTCTTTTTCTGATACGCTCCCCCACAGAGGCTCCATTTTGCCAGGAGTGGCTTATTCTAGGCTTTAGGTAAAAATGAACACCTTTCAACAGACTTTTGTGCAAATTAAAGATAAGATGGCTACTTATGATCTACATTTCCTAGACTACTCGGGAACACTGCAGCTTCTATCCCGATTGAAACTCATCAGGTGACAACATTTATCACAAATACACCACGTGACTTTGACAATCCATCAAAATGAAAAGCTGGGACTGATAAAATTGACAAACATAAATGTTTTGAGAATATTCGTGCCTCCGGAGACAGAATTATAGTGAATATTGACAGTGTCAAGGCAAGCAGCTTCTGCGGTTCAGCCCAGTCTGTATACCGTGGATCGGATGGGGAGGTTTTGAAATATAAGTTTATGGAATCGTGAAAGGGATTGGTGACTCATTTGACCTGTCTCTGTTCAAGAACTGTCCTTGGGTTCTTGAAGGCAACCAATTGGGTAGCTTCCGGTGTATCAAGATCGCTTTTAGTAACAAAGGATCTGTTATTTTCGCTCTTATACTAGGGTTGAAAGTTGAATGCCAACTGATCCTTGCCTATGAATTTAAGGTAACTCCAAGATGCTGCATAAAATCCTGGTCTTCTGTAAGTCTAGGTACCTGTCCTAGCATCTCCCACAGAAATTTTATATGTTCCGGTCCTCATGAGTACTATAAGAACATCACTTGAACAAATCCGATATAATGTGCAAACTGTAGGGGGATAATGTGGTATTACCTTTTTGCAGTCCTCGTTTTCTGGCTCTTGTTAGAACTGTTATAGGGTGGCCCATCAAAATCCTCTGTCACAGAGTTTTGGTCTGCTCGTTTAACGTTAAGGGTACCAAAGACGAAGTCTCAAGTTGGGAGGAAAAGTTGTGTCGCTTCAACATATTTCTTCCTGCAGGAACACTTGCTTCCTGCCTGCAGCTTGAATCTTTTCGCAGAGGAATAATTATCACATTATATTTAGCATTAGTGCCAGGCAGGCCCAGGGTAGACCCTCCGGGGCCTTGCGTATTATATCAGACGTGCTGATAATAATTTATTCCCGGTTTGCTACCACTGATCAGAGCATAAACTAGGTGTAAGATTTGGCGACACTGTCCTAATTATTGTTTACCTCTCACATAATAATAAGTTAGTACGGTCGTTCTCAAGCTTTTCCACGTCTTGTGATTAAGCTACAAGTTTTGATTAGCAAACTGAATCTCTTGGTTATTCGTGGCTACTTGCCAGTGGTCTAAATTGCAACATTCAAATCAGAGGCAACGCTATAGCGTTGCTTATAGTAAAGACCATACGGTTCCAACGTTTTATTACTTATTTATTTATTATTTTTTTCCCAGAGGCACTTCATATGGAAGGGGTCGTCATAGAAACTTCAAAAGGGGCTCATTTGATTGAACATCAAAAGTTTTAGTGCCTTTTTTAAGGGTCAAAAGTGATTGGAAGGCAACTAACACCCCTTAAACGCCCACCATTTCCCAAAACACATCCAATCAAACTTTTGAGATAGCCATTTTGTTCAGCGTAAATGGTTTCCAGATAGAAATCATATTTTTGAGGAGGACACTCCCCCACAGCCCTCAGGGCAAGGGTTGTAATTTATGCCCTAGGGGCATATAAGGTTTTTATAGAAAGCTTTGTCGTAAAAACTTCAAAAAGGACTCATTCGATTGGAAATTCAAAGGCCTAGTACCCTTTTTAATAGTCGAAAGTGATCAGAGGGAAACTAACCCCCCTCTCACGCCCACCTTTTTCCCCAAACACATCCAATAAAAATTTTGAGATAACTATTTTTTCAACGTAGTTGAAAGTTCAGGGAATTAGGTCTTAGAGGATGACAGCCCCCCCACAGCCTCAGGGCAAGGGTTGTAAGTTATGCCCTGGGGGCATATGAGTTTTTTTTCATAGAAAGCGTTGTCGTAGAAACTTCAAAAAAGGCTCATTCGATTGGAAATTTAAATGGCTACTGCCTTTTTTAATAGTCAAAAGTGATTTGAAGGCAACTAACACCCCTTCCAAGCCCACCATTTCCCCAAACACATCCAATCAAAATTTTGAGATAGCCATTCTGTTAAACGTAGTTGAAAGTTCTGGACATTATACGAGTATCTTTGAGCAGGACACGTCACCCAAAGGTCTTCAAGGCAAGGGTTATAAGTTATACCCTGGGGGCACACATGGTTCTGAAGGAGGAAATACTCGTATGAACTTTAGAGAGGGCTCATTTGATTGGAAATTGAAAGTTCTAGTTCACTTTTTAAGTGTCAAAAGATGTTGGAGGGTAACCAGCCCCCCCCCACACCCTTTTTTCCCAAATGCTTCTGATAAAAGTTTTGAGATAGCTATTTTGTTAAAAATAGTTCAAAGATCATATAACAAGAACTCCCATGTCGACACAACCCCCCAGGGCCTGGGAGCCGGCGTTGTGAGTTATGCCCTGGGGCATAATTGATGCCTCAATCAAATTGAGGGCTCATTTGATTGAAAATTGAAAGTTCTAGTTCACTTTTTATGAGTCAAAAGAGATTGGAGGACACCAACCCCCCCCCCCCCCTATCCACACCTTTTTTCTCAAACCCATCTGATAAGAACTTTGAAAAAGCATTTTTTTAAATAGTTCAGCGACCATATAACGAAAACTCCCGGGTCGACAGAGCCCCCCTGGGTCCGAAGGCAGGCGTTGTAAGTTATACCCTAGAGTAATATATGGTTCTTATGGAAGGAATGCTCGTAAAAAACTTCGAAGAGAGCTAATTTGATTGGAAATTGAAAGTTCTAGTTCAGTTTTTGAGAGTCAAAAGAGATTGGAAGGCAACAAGCCCCCACCCTCGCCCATTTTTTGCGAATGCATCCGATAAAAATTTTTAGATAGCCATTAAGTTAAAAATTATTCAAAAGTTAGATAACAAAAACTTGGGTGTCGACACAACCCAGCCCCCCAGGGCCTGGGGGCAGGCGTTGTAAGTTATGCCCTGGGGCATATATGGTTCTTAGGAAAGGGATACTCGTATAAACTTCAGAGAGGGCTCATTTGATATGAAATTGAAAGTTTGAGTTCACTTTTTAATAGTCAAAAGAGATCCGAGGGCAACTAGCTCCCCCCCACGCCTTCTTTTTCCAAGCCCATCTGATGAAATTCTGAGGTAGACATTTTGTTAAAAAAAAATAGTTCAAAGGTAAGATAAAACAAAATCCCGTGTTCATACAACCCCCCAGGGCCCAGAAGATGGCGTTCTAAGTTATGCCCTAAGGGCATGTATGGTTCTTATGAAAGAGATGCTCGTATAAACTTCCTAGAGGGCTCATTTGATTGGAAATTGAAAGTTCTAGCTCACTTTTTAAGAATCAAAAATTTTAAGGGCAATTGGCCCCCCCCCGCCCATGCCCTTTTTTCCCAAACCCATCCACCACAAATTTTGAGATTGTTTTTAAAAATGATTCAAAAATTAGATAACAAAAACTCCGGTGTCAACACAACCCCCAGGGCCCAGGGGTTAGGCTTTGTAAGTGTTGTCCAGGGGGCGTGTATGGTTCTTATGAAAGGGATGCTCGTATAAACTTCAGAGAGGGCGCATTTGATTGGAAATTGAAAGTTCTAGTTCACGTTTTAAGATTCAAAAGATATCTGAGGGCAACTACCCCCCCCCCCCTCCCCACACGCACAGCCTTTTTTCCCCAAGCCTATCCGATAAAATTTTCAAAATAGCCATTTGATTAAAAATAATTCAAAGGTCAGACAAGAAAAACTCCTCTGTCGACGCAACCCCCCATGGCCCGGAGGCAGGTGTTGTAAGTAATGCTCTGGGGGAATATATCGTTTTTATAGAAGGAAAGCTTGCATAAACTTCGGAGAGGGTTCATTTGATTGGAAATTGAAAGTTCTCGTTCACTTTTTAAGAGTCAAAAGAGATTGGAGTGCAACTAGCCCCCCCCCCTCCTCCACGCCCTAAATGCATCAGATAAAAATTTTGAGATGCAGTCCGGTGTCGACACAGCCCCCCCCCCCCGGGCCCAAGGGTAGGCGTTATAAGTTATGCCCTGGGGGCATATATGGTTGTTAGGTAAGGGATGCTCGTATAAACTTAGTAGAGGAAACTGAAAGCTTTAATTCACTTTTTAAGAGTAAAAAGTGATCGGAGGGCAGCTATCATCCCCCCACACCCCATCTATTTTTTTCCCAGACGCACTTCGTATAGAAAGGGCGTCTTATAAACTACACAGGGGGCCCATTTCAAAGCGGCAAACTTTTTTCACTTTGATATTATTATTTAAACACCAGTTTTGATACTTTGATGAAGATTTGATTTTTTTCAAAAGTTTGATTTTGAAATATGGGATTTTTAAAAACCTGAAACTTTTTGCAATCAAAATCGAACAATAATTAATTAGAAAAACTTTCCGAAAAATAAGTTTTTCAAAGAAAAGTAAAGGCCATTTTAAACTTAAGCTCAGCAGATACAAATACCTGTTAAAATTCAAACTCAAAACGACCAAAAATTACTATTAAAGAATAAGTGAAACCCAAAACGAACAGAAATTAAATTAACAATCATAGAAAAAAAACATACAACAAGTAATAATATAAATGAATAAATAGATCTTAAAACGAGTAATGCTTAGATTGAATATGAAAATCAAGCTTAAAATGAAAAAAAAATATTTTTCTATTGAAGTATAAATGAAACTTAAAACGAACAGAAATTAAATAAACAATCAATGCAAATAAACATACAATAGATATTAATGTAAATGAATAAATAAGTCTTAAAACGAGTGAAGCTTAAATTGAATATGCAAATAAAGCTTGAAACGAACAAAAATCACTACAAACAAGAGTTTGGGTATCGCCTTCTTCTCTCACTGTAAAAGTCTAAAACCTACTGCGTCATTGGCACTTTACTCAAAACTATATGCGTCTTGAACAGTCTTGGAAAGTATACACAATATCAAATTGAATATTTGATATATTAGTTGTTGAAAGATCCATCAGTTCAAGAATTTATTTCACTCTAATTTTTATTTTTATTTTCAATGCTGTAAGAACTGGAAAAGAAAATATTTGTAATATAATTCGTTTTCAGTGAAGCGCCAATGACGCAGTAGGCTTTTAGTTTTATTTACAGTTATGGAAGGGGGCAGTATCCAAACTGTTGTTTGTAGTGAAACTATATTCGTCTTGAACAACTTTAGAAAGAACTAATAAATTAAATTGAATATTTGATGTATAATGATATTAATTGCTGATGGTTCATCAGTTCAAAATTTTACTATAATTTTAATGTTTATTTTCAATGTTAAGCACAAAAGAAAATATTTGTAATAAAATTGGTTTTCAGTAAAGCGCCAATGACACAGTAGGTTTTAGACTTTTACAGTGAGAGAGAGGCGATACGCAAGCTCTTGTTTGTAGTGATTTTTTTGTTTCAAGCTTGATTTGCATATTCAATTTAAGTTTCACTAGTTTTAAGATTTATTTATTCATTTACTTTAATATCTATTGTATGTTTGTTTGCATTGACTGTTCATTTAATTTTTGTTCGTTTTAAGTTTCATTTACACTTCAATAGCAAAATATTTTTTTTCGTTTTAAGCTTGATTTTCATATTCAATCTAAGCATTACTCGCTTTAAGATCTATTTATTCATTCATATTATTACTTGTTGTATGTTTTTTCCTATGATTGTTTATTTAATTTCTGTTCGTTTTGGGTTTCATTTATTCTTTAATAGTAATTTTTTTTGTCGTTTTGAGTTTGAATTTTAAAAGGTATTTGTATCTGATGAGCTTAAGTTTAAAATGGCCTTTACTTTTCTTTGAAAAACTTATTTTTCGGAATTTTTTTTTTATTTTTACTGTCTAGAGACCCTGCTAATTGATCTACAAGCTGCGTAATGGTTTATGCAAGAAGGTCACAGCTTAAATTATATCCATAATAGTGGTGCAGTTTCTGATTGGATTATTGAGTGTGTTCACCCTTTCTTCATTCCTCTGATGTTCACTTTGACGATCAGGAGAGAGACTATGAACATCTCTTTCTTATTATAAAAATCTACTAGTTCAACTTTCAGCTTCAGTGCTCTTTTTAAGCATAAGAAATGGACTAGCAAACGTGATTTGGAGAAATGCAAATAGTCACTTTATATTTTGACTCTCGCTTCGCTACTAAGCCAATTACCGTTACCTGTACTCTAAGTAAATTATTTCAGAATGTAGTACCTCCATATATTAAGAAGTTTGCCAACAATGAGGGTGTATTCACCGTGTATTAGCACAGCTTATTAAGGAAGCCACTTGGAATAATTGTAGTCTTCATTTTTGCACCCTTGATATTTCTAAAGCATTCGACAATATTTGTCATGCCCAAGTTTGGTATGCCCTTAGACAGCTTGGTTTTAATGCGTTTATGATTCTCGTTCTAAAGGTCTGGGATTAAAATGTGTATCTAAGGTTAGAGTCAGGAAGGTGGTTACTCTTTGGGACATTGAGCCCCTAAGTTCGGAGTTACACAGGGGGGAGTTCTCTCTCTTCATACATTTAATGCTTCTATTGCGAATGTGTTGTCTGGCTTACGTAGGCCTTTTGGGATTCACAGACGTATCCTATTTAGCTTATTCTGACGGCCTGCTTTTTACTAGGCGGTTTAAGGCTGGTTTAGCGCATTCTGTCCAATCTATGAACGCTGCATTTGCATACATTGGGTTATTGCTGAAAGTTAATAAATAGTGATGTATAATGTTTAATGAAACCGGTTCGTCTCATATTTTGGATTGCAGTTCATTTTGCCTAAAACAAGTCACCTCTTTTCTACGGCTAGGGAATTCTGTTTGTAATTCTCTACGCAGTTTTCGTTTCAATTTCCAGCAGTTTTCAAGCAATTCGCGACATTAAAAATAAACTTAAACTGGGGTATTCTAGAATTGTTGGAAATCGTGGACATTTCCGGCGGCAAGCATTAACAAAGCTTTGCTCGAGTTTTTGCGATTATTCTGTTTTATTTTGTGCGGGCGTTTACATGCTTTTGAATAAAGGTGACGTACAGAGAAGCAAGATGGATTACAAATTTTCACTCTATTTATCACAATCGTTTTAGAACCCAAAGTTAATTTGTCAGTATCTAGTTAAAAATATTACTCTCTCCGTAAAACATTAAAATCAAATATAATAGATGATGCGCCCGTCCCTCTTTGTCCTAATAACCGCCTTATCTACCTGTTTTACTAAATTTTTGATATTTTTTATATTGTTTTTTAGTTGCTTTTGTTGTGTTTATTTATCATATATTTTGTTCACTGTAGTTTTTATTTCTTTTGAACTCCACTTTTTCGCCCTTTGTAAGTGGGTAAGAAACAAATTATTACTATTGATGTATCTCCTTACTCCTTTCTTTTAATAAATTTTTTTTATAATAATTCAATCGGCAATTGCACTTCTCAAATAAAAACTCTCGCTTAATTTTAGAGCGAGCAAGAAGAGAATGTTTACCGGATGGAACATGGTTTCGTCACCCAGAGTCAAACTTCACTTGGTCTAATTATACCACTTGTCTTGACACCGAGAGCTTTGAGGTTTGTCCTATTTGCATTTTTTTCTGAAAAGTCAATTTGAACGAAAACTTAGAAAATACACTTGCAAAAGAAAAGCAAAGAGCGATATTAAAGTATAAAACTAGTAGAAATGAAATCATGTCGCAAGTCAAACTGAAAACGAACAGGAATCCAAATGATAATCAAGTCAGACTTAAGACAAACACCTGTTATAAGAACGAGCAAGTGAAATCTAAAGCAAATATGAATTAAAGTAAAAATCAAGCAAAAATACCTCAAATAAGACTGTGGCTGCCATTCCCAAAAACCTCTATTGTCATTTGCACTTCATTGGAACAAAAAACATTTTTGAACAGTTTTTCTTCGTTTTTTTCTTAGACAAGTTTGCGTTTGCCCGCTTTACAATAGGCCTTTATAAAAGAGCTGAGTAAATACGTTTAATCTACTATTTTTACATTTATTTACTTATAAGTGCTTTTTTCAAAACTAATCGGTCTAACTTTTTAAAAGTCAAAAAAGTATTATGCATAGTACAATGAAACAAGCTATCTTAAATGTCTGCAGGATTTGGCCTCTTCAATGGGGAGTACTATCGTTGAGAGGCCTTTTTAAATGGCAGCTCTAAAATGGTAAAGTTTTAATATTACCATTATGACCGTTACTATTGACAAAGAAACACTGTCCCACAAGAGACACAACTTTCACCGTGAGATTTAATTGGATTAACATAATCCGACATTGCTGAGTGTTGAGTAACTCTGTTGAAAACTCACAAAGTTGAAACTTTTTTCAATAAATTTATGATTTTTTTTCCATGCTGCTTCCGAAATAAGCTTGTATATTACAATTGTACTTATTGGTGCGTTTTAAAATATTTTTTTCATTTAATATGGAGACTTGTTTCCACCAAATTTAAAATGTTGTATTTGACTCTGAGGTTCATCAGATGTATATATAGTGGAGGAAAGATACGGAAAAAAATGGCCAAACCTCGGGGAAATTGCAACAGATTTTTTTTTTCACACCAAAATGTTCAGAAAAATCAGCTTAATCACACAAAGAAAATCCCCCCGAATCCCCCTGCACAAGTATCCCAAATTCGCCCTTGAAGGGGGAAAATGAGGGGGGAAATCGATTTTTGGGGTTATAAATATTTTGGAGTTTGAATAGTTGGTTCATATCAAATCAAGCATGCTGATTCCAAATTTGAATTCAGATTTTAATTTTTCAGTACCCTAATGCCCATTTCCACCCATAAAGGGCGGAGGGTGGCGGGGTAAAACTTGAAATTATGAGGCTGCTGGATTATTTAGTCGTTTCCTATGAAACCAATGGCGGCGAATTCCAAAATGAAGTTAAAAACTTGATTTTACGTGGTCAAGTACCTCATCTTACCTAAAACGGCTGTGAAAGTTGACCAACATGAACTAGTTATTTTAATCACTTATCAGTTGATTCACCATTTCCAATCAAGCTAGGAATGGCACCTTAGAATACGAGTCTCGAACAGTTTAATTTCAAACCAGTATTCCAGAATCCCCTTCCACTCCCCCTCAGCTTGCGGATTCCATTCCTTAGTGTCATTCTTTATAGTCAGTGGAGACACCTACCATAGTACTTGATAGAAGACTGGCGTGTTCGAGGCTATATACAATGTTTGTGTCGTTTTTTTTTTTTACTTCCGCAAAAAAAAGACAAAAGAATAAACTGGGATCTGCGATTTTTAATTGACACACTGCACAACCTCGGCTTCTGCTCTTCTTACTTAGAGGTAAAAAGATTTGAGAGATGTGGAGCAGTATATCAAGCGTTGTTGGAAGAGTCAAAAGAGAAAGCACATTTTTTTCAGTATGTAGGAGACAACGTCAATTACGATATTGCTACTATAGACGGCCTGAATACTTTTCATGGAATGGGTCTTATTGAAGTGTCTACACCTGAGTTTCCGGTAACGGAACTTTTAGTGCCAAGAAAAGAAGTAAGTGGAGATGAGATGAAGTCAATCGCCACCATGCCATTCTACACTTACCAAAAACCCGCCAAGTCGCAACCAAGGACTTTTGTTTGCTTGACAAAAAATGGTGACACTTATGAAAATGATTGGAGGTTGAAACGCTCTGGCGCATCTCTGGCTTTTTCAAAAGCTCATACATGAGCTGGTCGGCCTTTATATGGTCAATACACAAAAACCTACCTCATCCGGGACTCGAAAATTCGTTTTTTGCCAAGGATTAACCACGACCCAAGTGATATCTCCTGTGTTTATTCTACACTTATGCATGCTAACGAGCGCGCTAATCAAGCTGGAAAATACTCTAGTCATTATCTTTGACCCACCGCTTTACTGGAAGGCGAAGTGTATCGTCGATGCAGAGCCTGCCACAAGTGTTGTAAGAAATGCTATTGTTGTCCTGGGTGGATTTCACACACGCATGAGTTTCCTAGGAGCCATTGGCTTCCTTATGGCTGACTCGGGACTTTTGGAAATCCTAAGTCAAGTATATGGGCCTAACACTGGGCGTAGTATGTTACAAGGCAAATCTGACTCTCGTGCAGTGAGAGGCCATGGTCTCTTGGAGGTAGCCCTTTATGCGAACCTTTTATCATCAGAACTGGGTAACAGAGCGTTTGATGGCAATGGCATGCTACCAGAGCAAAACGGCGTACGAGTCTCTCCTTGAAGGAGATGACATCGACAAAGTGCAGGTGTTGGAAGCAGCAGAGCTTATCTATGAAATAGTTCAAAGTGCAAAAGAACGATTATCCGAGTCCAGAACTGCCCGTCTTTGGTTCCAGTATATGGACCTACTTGGAATCCTGGGAAAGAACCTGAGAGATGAACGAAGTGGCAACCTTGAGCTTTATCTACAGTCGTTGTTGGAATTGCTTCCTTACTTTGCTGCTTCCGGCCACAGTCTTTACACGAAGTCAACTTGGCTGTTCGTGCAGTCGATGTTTCAGTTGAGGAAAGACAATCCAGGGCAGTACAGAACGTTACAAGAATACCTGTTCATCCTAAGAGCTGACAACTACTGGGCAGTACTTTCTCCTGGTTTGGTGATCGAACAGACGTTAATGAGAAGTATGAAAACGAGTGGAGGTCTGACGAGAGATAGAGGCATGACTAAATTACAGCAGACAATTTGGACATCTGCTATGCCTACTTTGGTTCTAGTTAACGAACGCATGCAGAAACTGACTGGTCTCGCGGAGTTGACTATTGAAAATGACGCAGAAGGAATATCTTCGAGGAGAGCTAGAGACATGGCAGACATCGAAAAGATAGTTCGACACATTGAGCCCCTAGAACACTTCAGGCAGGAATCACAGCTGTTGAACGTGGTTACTGGTGTCCGTGCTTCATCATCTGTAAACGCATACGATGCCAAATCTGGGAGAAACGATTCTGAAGGATATGGAAGCGAAAGATATTGGCAAATATGTTTTCAGGAGAAAGGAGAAAGCTGTAAATATGGCTGATAAGTCATCTGTGGTGATAAATAGTAAGAGGGTAATGGTCGACCCTGCTCTAATCTTTTAACGCCTAGCTGCAGTGGCTAGCAACAGTGGTTCTGACTTGAATGAGGTTCTGTCGTTCGAGCTCTGTACTTTTCCACCATCACTCTTTAGTTCGTTCGAGGTGATGAGGACAGCCGACAAAGCCTCTCTAACAAATGTACCGATGAAAAATGAGGGACTTAAGGGTCGAATGACACTGCTATCCTCCCAGAGAGTTTTGGACAGTGGCTGGCTTGTCCATAAAATCTCGTGGACTGCCGTATCCACATATTCTGAGGTTGCAGCATCTTACGTAGATTATGTCACAAGAAATTTCGGCCAGGCAGCGGTAGTTTTTTACTCTTACACTGATACACCGACGACGAAAAATTGCATTTAGCTGAAGAGAACCAAAGGTTTGTCGTGTGCAACGATTGAATTCTCTCCTAACATGAAGATCGTCAAAAGTAAGGAAGAATTTCTGAGAAATCCCAAAAATAAACAACGCTTCATCGACCTACTTACTTAGAGGCTGGCGAACTCAGGATGCAAAGTTCTACATGCTCAGGATGATGCCGATGTCTTAGTTGTACAAACTTCAGTCAGTTGCGCTGAAACTTCATCGACCACTTTTATTGGGAATGATACCGACCTATTAGTCCTTCTGCTGTACCATGCCAAGCTTGATGAATGTGATATCTTTATACAGACAGACACACATGGAAATAATGGATGAATGTACGACATAAAAAGGATCAACAACAAACTAGGAACCGAAGCAGCAGAAAATCTACTCGTTTGCGAAGCAATGTCCGGCTGCGATTCAACATTTAGACTGCACGGCTTAGGAAATCAGCAGCGGTTTCCTTGTCACTTAAAGATGGGATTTTTAAGGATGCTTGCAATATCTTCATGACACCAGGATCCAACCACCAGAAGATTGTCGAAGCTGGAGAGAAAGCTTTGCTCCGCATGTGCAAAGGGAAAAGCAATGAGAAGACCCTGAAGGATGTCCGAGTGCGAGCATTCACAATGCGGGTTGCAAGTGCAAATGCTTTTGTTCAGACAGAGCGGCTTACACCGACTTTGGCTGTCGCAAAGTATCCCTTTTGCAGGTGCTATTTTCAAATAATGAAGTGGCAAGATACGTCAAATTCGCTAAAGCCCGAATAGTGGGGTTGGCGCCTCTTTTCATCACGGAATATGTATCTTCCCATTATGACAGACGCTTCACCAGCACCGGAGAGCCTACTTAAGATGGTGTGGTGCCAGTGCACCAGCGGGTGCGAGTCGCTCAGATGCAGCTGCCGTCGGAAACGGTTTGCCCTGCAGCTTTGCCTGAGGAGAATGTAAAGGGGCGTTATGCACTAATGGTGCAGCAAGACAGGATGAGGACGATAACGAAGACGAGCAGGAAGAAGAATTAGCTTTAGGTTGTGCTTTAAAATCAAAATGTTCTTGTGATTAATTTACCTGAGTTCTAAACGTTTTTCTTTTATAACTGATTGATCTGAAGTTTTGACCTCGATTAAAGAAGTGGTTTTTCAAGATATTATATTAGAAACCCCTCATATTACAGGCCCCTTAAAGGTGGAAATGAGGTAAATAGTAAAAAAAAACTACTTTTTGACCTCATTTTTGGCAATACGGTACTTTATTTGATATAAAATAATCCTTTAGCCGCAGGAATCCGGCAAATAATGATCTGCGTACTTTACCCCCCCCCCGTTTCGTGAAGGTGAAAATTGATACTGGGGTACGGAAAGCGTGATTTCTGACGTCGGATTCAGATTCTTCATGCTTTATTTGATAGAAAACGACCACTTAAACCCAAAAATACGTTCAAATAGAAATTCTGATTTTCCCCCTTATTTTCCCCCTTCAAGGGGGATTTCGGGTAATTGTGCTAGGGGGAATCGGGGGATTTTGTTTGTTTGATTAAGTTGATTTGAACATTTTGGTGTGAAAAAAAAATTCTGTTGCAATTTCCCCGAGGTTAAACCGTATTTTTCCTCCACTAATATTATCTGTTTGATATAACAGCAAATTTTGCGGTTTATCATCCGTCTCAAGCCTTTGGGGAATGTTGATGGGAGTGTTGAACTAAATCAAAACACACTATATATATATATATAAAGATTGTCAAAAGGGCATATCTCAGGAATGGCTAAGTGTATTAAGTTGGAACTGTGAGGGTCCGATGAAGGAATTGCTCAATTGACCAATAGGCAATGTATGCACACTATCTGCTTCTACTACTACCACTACTACTACTACTAATATTATTACTACTACTACTACTACTACTACTAATACTACTACTGCTACTACTACTACTACTACTACTACTACTACTACTTCTACTACTACTACTACTACTACTACTACTACTACTACTACTACCGCTACTACGATGCCCGCCCACGTTCATCACTTTTTTAGAAAATAATTTTTTTCTGCTATGCTTGTCAACCTACAGTCAACTTTTTCCCAGCAAAATGTACCTACACATTCAGGACATCAAGCAAAATTTTAATATTTTTTTAGCCTATCAGTTAAAGCCATAATTCAAAGAACAATGACCTTGGTCAGATATGGCGAACCTGTACGACCCCGTACAGCTTCGCCATCCCCCGGTTCTGGTTCGCCAAGCTTTGAAAACCACTTTTAAAAAGATCAGAAGAGCCATTCTCATTTAAGAATATGTTTAATACTCATCAGCTATAGGTATAAGAAAATTTAATACAGGTAACTCATATTAAATTTGTCTGATCATTTTATATTGTATGTGGAAAGATCGACACCGAATGTCAGCTTTTCTGATTGCCTTTTAGTCCCTCCGCATGAGACGGGTTGATCAAGTTTAATTTCCACTGATTGTCTCTCTACAAAAGCCTGTTCATCTGTATAAACAAACTTGTTTGGTTCAACCTTTTCGAGAAATTTGACATCAAGATCATCACCATTGATTTCTAGCACCGAAGCAACATAGTATGTTTTCCCACTTCTTTTCCCATCGATTCCAGTGTTCAGTTTCAGCCTCGACATCGCCAACATTCAGACTCTCGTCACTGCAACAATCAGAATCCACTACAAAATCTTCAGAGCTGCTTTCATACTCAACTGCTTCGCGAAACAGCTTCCTTTTTGAAAATTTATATTGCTTCGCAACTGTCTTGCTTAGTTTCTTCATTTCTAGCACTTTTTGACCCTTGTTTTTCTTTTCCACCTCTTGCTGAATTCTTTCTTTTACTGGAGTATCTGTTAGGATATCTGTTTTCTTTCTATTTGCAGTTCTTCTTTTCTGCTTCCTGGGGAATCCTTTCGGCAATGGGAAAAGATCTATAATTTCTGAATAGCTATCGTTAACAGAACCAGACATTGTAACAGGCAGCTGTTCTCGACTCGAGTCTCTCAGGGGTGGTTCACTTGCACATGGTGCTTCTGAATATCGCGCAGAGTTACCTTCTGAGCTGAAAGGGGCCAGTGGCGGTACTTCTGGTCTATCGGAAACGGATGAACTTAGGTATTCGTGGTCTTGAAAAATTTCTGGGTTGAATGAATGAATTCCTGTGCAGCGGAACCCGCTGATTATGCTTTCTTGAGTAACAGCCTTGAAGTAAGATGAGTCAAGAATTTCTGCAACATTAGCAATGGCTATGGTTTTGCATTTGTTTCTGCTCATAAAAGCTGCGGCTTCTCGATTGTAGTATGCCTTAATCAGAAACATAACGGAGCGATCCAGAGGCTGCAGTTTATGAGTCGTATGTGGGGGCACGGTTAGAAGATTAACACGATTCTCCTTAGCCAGCTCAAGCAGATCGCTAGAATATCTGGTAATATGATTGTCCAAAATAAGAAGAGCTGGTTTTGATTTTGTTCGTTTTACATGACTAATAAAGTGGTTCAGCCAAATGACAAAGAGCTCGGTCGTCATCCATCCAGAAGCTTTTTCATTTCCGAACCCAATGGTCCCTGGTGGAGCTCCCTTTAGTAGGATATCAGGGCACGTTTTTCTGGGAAAAATCATCATTGTAGGAACTGTATTTGCAATAGCGCTAACACAGATACAAAGCGTGATATTCTGCCCTCTTTCGCCAGACGTTACCTTTCCGACTTGCCTTTGGCCCTTTTCAGCAATGACAGTGCCTGGCTTGTGAACAGTCGATAATCCTGTCTCATCGACGTTCCAAATATTTTCTGGGCTAAAGCAGTGACGATCGTATAGAGTCCGAAGATTGTTAAAGAACTGCTGAACTGTAAAGCGGTTGAAGGCAGTAGCCCTTCCCAGACTGGTAGCTTCTGCCTGTCGGATTGTAAGCTCGGGGTGTCGCTGCATAAACCCGCGATACCAATCCTCTCCCGCAGCTTGATTTTTCTCACCACAAGTCCATGAATCTGGAATTTTAAGCTGCTTCGACGAGGCGTATTTGTAACAAAGTTGACGTAGCTCGAGTGGTGATAGTCCATAATGCATATGGCATATTATTTGCAGGTATTTGACAAGAGCCCGTTCTTGTTCGTCGGTAAAAATTCTACGAGTGGAGTATCGTGGTGAAAAAAAAGAGAGGCAAACTTCTAACCTCCAGGCCGTTCTTGCTGATTCTTTTCACATAATCTCGTAAGGTTACACGAGGAATCTGGTATTTTCTCGAAGCTGTTGCCTTTGGAACTTGCTTCTCAATGACTTCTAGCACAGCTTCGCGAAGCAGTTCTGGTTCAGTCGTACCTTTTTTCCTTTCTGTAGCAGGTTTTGGCGTTCGCATGATGTCTGAAAACAAAAGAAAATATACTATTAATAAAATACAGAATAGTGCACCAATATGCTTGATGTAACATTGAAGACTTTTGCAGAAGAAGTTTAGCCTACATGTCCAGTCTTAAATTTTTCAAAGTTTTCAGCCTTGTCTTTTGTCATGATGTATAACCTACTTATTTTGGCAATGAAACAACATTGACTACTTCAAACTTTTAGAATATGTTAGTTGGATTGCCCAGTTTGTTTTTATCAGAAATATGATGTGTTCTGAACTTAAAAGATCAAATAAAATTTCAAGAGGTCTTTTTTACGTAGTAACCTCAAGGTAATACGTTTCGTCTCAATATTCTTTGTCGAATTTTACATCAAAATAACAAACTCTTAAATTTCGAATCAATGTTGCAACTTCTAGGCATGCAAATCGACTTGATCCAATTGTTTTTATCCTATTATTATTGCCAGTAACAACTGTTCATTTAGATGGGCTAGTAAAATACAGAATATTACTAGTAAAATACACAATATTTCTGAAAAATACAGAACTAGTAAAATACAGAATAGTACAACAACACATAAAAAAAATACTACAATGAAAACAAAATGAAAGCTCACCAGCCCAGGTTCGCCAGCCATGGTTCGCCATACCCTAGCCTGGCGAACCTGAGTAGGAAATTTGTGGCGAACATGGGCAAAGGGTCATCTACATGAAGTTTTGATCTAATCTGTAATTCTTGATAGATGGTGCCAAGTGCTTTTGAAGAGAGTGGTAGCATAAACTGAGAGATATATTAGGTAACAGACAATTACCAAATCTTTTAAAATAGCTCTTGAATAGCTTTTTTTCTAAGACATAAAATATAGCATTCTGCAGGAAAAAAATATACCAATTATTACAAAAATTTACTTACAACTGAAGGCAAATTCTCTGCACTAATAAAGTATCGCTAGTAGATGGCTCTTCCATTGGCAAAGTTTCCTGGGTTTTGAACGCTATGTGTTCAAGTAAATTTGAAATGACGAATTTGGGCCGTGGTGAAGGTGAGTCGGTCTCCCCTACTACTACTACTACTACTACTACCCTACTACTACTACTACTACTACTACTACTACTACTAATACTACTACTGCTACTACTACTACTACTAATACTTCTACTACTACTACTACTACTACTACTACCGCTACTACTACTACTACTACTACTACTACTGCTACTACTAGTGCTATAACTACTACTACTACTACTAATACTACTACTACTACTAATACCACTACCATTACTGTGACTACTACAAATACTACTTCTATTGTAACTACTAGCAAGGCAAAGGGTATTAAGATATAAACTTCAGGGAACGTTGAAGGGGAAGTTGAACGGCATCACAGCACACTAATTGCACAAAGGTGCACTATACTAATGCACTATTGCAGATATTTGCAATATCTTAGGAAGGGCTTAGAGTATTAAGTTGAAACCTAAGCGGCATGATGAAGGGGAGTTCAACTGACCAAACGGCAATTTTTACATGCTACTACTTCTACTACTACGGCTCCTACTACTGCAAATACTGCTACTACTACTACTGCTGCTACAACTACTCGACTAATATTACCGCTAAGTCTAAGGTTTTTAGGTGTAAATTTCAGCAAATATTGGAAGGGTGGGTTGAACAAAATCAAAATACACTATGCTCATGCAGGTTAATACAAGGTTGTATCAGCAGTATTCTAGGAGGAAATTAAAGTACTAAGGTGACTTAGTACTTACTGGGCACGTTAAGGGGGGTGTTGAACAACCCAAAAGACCGTGCCTGCACGCTATTACAACTACTTAAACTTTTACTGCTGCTGTCATTACTACTTCCTCTACTATTACTATCGCCATTAATACTCTTACTAAGGCTAAGTTGATTATATTATAGTAAACCGAAGACTGGCAGGATCAATACAAGATACTAGGGTATATAGGAGTGCTGTTATTGATGTTAAAAGTAAAGATCACCATCTAGTAGTGTCAAGGGTTAATCTAAAGCTGAAATATCGGAAGGGTAACCACCTCCCGGGAAGTTATGATGTCGGTAGACTCCAGGATTAGAATTTGAGAGAAACTTTCCAGCAACAGTTGAATACTAAACTTGAGAGTTTAAAATTTGATAATGTGGAAGATGTTTGGAATGATTTTAGAAAAATAATTTGTGGAGTTGCTGAAGGCGTATTAGGGAAGAAAGCTAGAACTGCAGCTAAGAATATTAGTGAAAAAGCTTTATGTTTAATAGAAAGGAGAAAGGACTTGTACAAGAATTATCTGAGTGATAGATCGTATGAAAACAAAAGAAATGTAAAGAAAGTGGAGAAAGCATTAAAATATGAACTAAGGAGGTGTGAAGTGGAGGCCATGGATAAAATTGCCGAGGATCTGGAAGATGCATCTAGACGGCATAATAGTAAAATATTGTACTGGCACGTTAACAAATTGAGAGGTAGTAGTCAATCCGGACTTGGCCCAGTTAAAGATAGGAATGGGGTCACAATTAGCGATAAGGAAAAAACTAAAGAGAGATGGGCCGAACATTATGAGAATTTGATAAACCGAGATAGAGTTGCAGGAAAAAATATAGAGGAAAATGAAAAAGTTTGTGATACCTTGGATGTGAAGGAAGATTTGTTTTGTGAGGAGGAATTAGCAACAGTACTAAAAGGATTAAAGAATAATAAGGCTCCAGGTGCTGATAGGGTGGTAAATGAGTTTCTTAAATATGGTGGCTCTGAGGTTAGAAATAAGTTACTGAAGATTATGAATATGATTTTCGAAAAAGGGGAAGTACCTAACGATTTTAGGAAAACCTTAATTAAGCCACTTTATAAGAAAGGTGATAAAAGTGAGTGTGGTAATTATCGAGGCATTAGTCTGGTCTCTGTAGGTAGTAAATTACTTAGTAATATGATACTTTTTAGACTGAGAGATGCTGTAGACAAAGTTTTAAGAGAAGAGCAGTGTGGTTTTAGAAAAGGTAGATGATGTGTCGACCAAATTTTCACTCTTAGGCTAATAATTGAGAAGTGCCTGAGTTTTCAAACACCTTTGGTCCTCAGTTTTATAGATTATGAGCAAGCGTTCGATTCTGTTGATAGAAGAGCTTTAGTAAAGGTTTTATACTTGTATGGTATACCAGACAAATACATTAAAGTGATTAGTGCTATGTACGAGAATAAAACTGCTGCGGTTAAGGTAGGCAATGAGGTTAGCAGCTGGTTTTGTATTAAATCAGGAGTTAAGCAGGGTTGTGTTCTATCTCCCTTTGTATGGATTATTTTGATGGACTTTGTTTTAAGGAGCACAGGAAAGGCAATGGGAGACCATGGAATCAAATGGGGAGGAAAAAGTCTCCTGGACTTGGATTATGCTGATGATTTAAGCATCCTAGATGAAAGTGTGAGCAAAATGAATGAAGTTTTAGAGGTTTTGCGAGTTCAGGGTGCTAGAATTGGTTTGAAAATTAATGTTAGGAAGACTAAGTCACTAAGTCTAGGAATAAGTGAAGATGAAAAGGTGACGTTGGGTAATGAAAAGATTGATCAGGTGGGCAGCTTCACTTACCTTGGTAGTATTATTGGTAAAGATGGTAGGAGCAGTGAAAATGTTAAATATAGAATAGCCAAGGCTCAGGGTGTTTTTTCACAGTTAAAAAAAGTCTGGAAGAATAGGAAGATAAGTCTGCAAACCAAGATTAGAATATTAGAAGCTACAGTGATGACAGTGGTCAAATATGGCTCTGAAGCATGGACACTCCGAAAAGCGGATGAAGATTTGCTAGATGTTTTCCAGAGAAATTGCTTAAGGATTGTTCTGGGTACCAGGCTGACTGACCGTATTTCAAACAATAGGCTATACGAAAAATGTGGTTTAATACCGCTTTCTAGGGCTATAATGAAAGAAAGGTTGAGGTGGTTAGGGCACGTTGTGCGGATGAAGGATGACAGATTGCCGAAGATTGTCCTTTTCGGCCAACCATCTAGGGCTAAACGGAAAGCAGGTCGTCCCCGTCTGGGGTGGGAGGACGTCATAAAGAAAGATTTAAAGGAAATGGGAACTTCGTGGGCGGGTGTAAAAAGGGAGGCTTTGAATAGATTGGGGTGGAGGAGGAGCGTGCGTAGCTGTGTTGGCCTCAGGCGGCTTGGTGCTGCGGTGAGTTGTTAGTAGTAGTAGTAGTAGTTTCACTAAATCAGTCCCAGTTGTCACAATGATGTACAAGCAATATTCCAGGAACTCCTCTGGGTATTAAGTTGAAACTTCCAGGAAATGTTGAGGGGTATATTGAACTAACCAAAAGGCCCTATATGCATACTTCTACTACTACCGCTACTACTACTACCACCGCTATTACTACTAGGATTATTACTGCGGCTAGTTGCAGTTGCTTTGGTGTTTTCACTGAAGTAACTCTAATAGCTTCTTTTCCCTACGTGGATCAGTTACGCCAACAACTAACAACTAACATTTACAACAACTAAGGTTTTTATGGAAGGGGTGGTCTTATAAACATCGAATGAGACTCATTCAATTGGAAGTTGAAAGTTATATTTCCCTTCTTAAGAGTCAAAGTGATCGGAGGGCAACCAACCCCCCTTTGTCCTGTTCTCTCTAATGCTTCCAAAAAATATTTTGAGATAGCCATTTTGTTCAAAATAGTCGAAGGTCAATAACTATGGTTCATGGTTTGATAATTCCTCCTAATTTATTTGGAATTCGAAAGTTCCAGTGCCTTTTTTAAGAGTCAAAAGTGATCGGAGCGCAACGCTCTTTTTCCTAAATTGCACCCAATCAAAATTGCAATTTTGTTCAAAATAGCCTGGAAGTCAAATAACTATAACTTAGGGGCTGACAAAGCCCCCAGCCCGATGGGGCAAGGGTTGCAACATATGAAAATTGCCCATTATTAACATATTGGAGGGTTTTTTGTGCAGGGCTTGGTCGTATAAAGTTTGGAGAGGGCTGATTTGATTGACATTTGAAAGTTTTAGTTCCTCTTCTAAGTGTTCCTTTTACATATTAAATAAAAAAAAAACAAGTTTTTTAAACTGAAAGTAAGGAGCGACATTAAAACTTAAAACAAACAGAAATTATTCCGTATATGAAAGGGGCTGTCCCCTCCTCAACGCTTCGCTGTTTACGCTAAAGTTTTTTAATGTTTTAAAAAATAAAGTTGTCTCTAAAAATAAAGATTTCTCTAAATTTGGTTATGACGTAATTTACAAATTAACTTACGTAACTAACTTCTATATTCGTATATTTTTCTTCTGGCAAAAAAATACAAAGTTGCAGATTTTTGCAGATATGAGCTTGAAATCTATGTAATAGGGTTTTCTGATACGCTGAATCTAACGGTGTTATTTTCATCAAAATTCTTTACTTGTAGGGGATGTTTCCCCCCTCTTTAAAAAATCGGGTAAATTTTCTCAGGCTCTTAGCCTTTGATGAGTAATACTAAACTTAGTAAAATTTATATATTTAGAATCAGCATTATAAACATATTCTTTTGATACATTTATTGACATCAAAATTCCGTTTTTAAAAGTTTCGATCACTATTGAGCCGTATAGCTTGTTTTTGTATCGTTTTTTTTATTACGTATATGTTATTACGTATATGAGGGGGTTCTCCTCTTAGTCAATACCCCGCTCTTTACGTTAAAAGCTAAAAAAAATTTTAATTCACAAATCCCTGAATCACAAAGGCCGTTTAGTTAGAATAGATAGCTCTTTTGGAAGCACTAAAAAAAACTGTAGCATAAAGAGCGAGGTATTGACTTGGGGGAGAACCCCCTCATATACGTTATAATTTCTGTTCGTTTTAAGTTCTAATGTTGCGTCTTATTTTCAGTTGAAAAAAACTTTTTTTTTAATTTAATTTTCTGATCGTTTTTTAAATAATGCTTGGAAATCCAGCGCCCCCTTCATAGAAATGTCCCCTACGCCAAAGAAACATCCTCCACGGAAAGATTCTCCCGAGTAACCCCCTCCTCCAACCCCACCCTCCAGAAAAAAATCCTTCCTGAACATGTCTGTATACTTCCCAATAACCAATAAATAATGCTGGCAAGTCCGGCGCCCCCTTCATGGCAATTTCCCTTCCCCCATGAAAACTTCCTTCATGGACAGAACCTCCAACATAACCCCAAACACCCCCCCCCCACTACCAGAAAAAAACCCTCCTGAAAACGTCTGTATACTTCCCAATAACCAATACTATATGTTAACATTGGGTAAAGTTCATAACTTTTAGCCCTCCCCCTGGGGAGTTCGGGGGATTAAGTCACCAAAAAGACATAGTTATCATATTTTCGACCATGCTGAACAAAATGGCTATCTTAAAATTTTGATCAGGTGACTTTGGGAAAAAAATGAGCGTGGGAGGGGGCCTAGTTGCCCTCCATTTTTTTGGTCACTTAAAAAGGGCACTAGAACTTTTAATTTCCGTTCCAATGAGCCCTCCCACGATATTCTAGGACCACTGGGTCAATACGATCACCCCTGGGAAAAAAAACAAATAAACACGCATCCGTGATCTTTCTTCTGGGAAAAAATGCAAAATTCCACATTTTTGTATATAAGAGCTTGAAACCTCTACAGTAGGGTTCTCTGATACGCTGAATATGATGTTGTAATTTTCATTAAGGTTCTATAACTTTTAGGGGGTCTTTCCCCCTTTTTTGAAAATCAGCCAAATTTTCTCAGGCGCGTAACTTTTGATGGGTAGCATTAAATTTGATGAAAATTATATATTTGAAATCAGCATTGAAATCTGATTCTTTTGATGTATCTATTGGTATCAAAAACCCGTTTTCTAGAGTTTCGGTTACCATTGAGCCGGGTCGCTCCTTACTTACAGTTCGTTACCACGAACTGTTTGATTGATACATCAAAACTAGTTCCTTCAGGCTGACATACACTAAATTTACATTAATGCTTTCTTCATTCTAAACATATTCCTTTGAAATGCAAAAAAGCACCGAATGGATTTGTCATTGAAAAATTTCACTTCAAAGAATAAAATGGATTTCTTCAAAAATTAAAACTGTTCATTTCAAAAAACAATTTAGGCACCATTGCTCTTTGGGTCTAAATGAAATAGACCAAAAGAAAAACTTGGACATAAAACTATTTTTTTAAACATTTATATTTTCTTTTGTGTGATCTTGATTGTTATTAGAATTTTAGTTTTCAATTATTATAGTTTTATTTAATAATTAATTTAAAGATTAATTTGTTTTTTTATATGTTACAATATCAGCAACAACGCAACGAAGAAAAATTACCTCCTAGGACCAATCAATGTTTACAGAAAAAATGGAATTTTCTTTCGCTCTTCTTTCGTTTCACAAATTCTAAGCTGTATTTCATTGAAAACCATACGGATTTTAAACATTTTAGGTTTTATAGGGCCATGTCTAGGACATCTTCGGGAAAGGGGGTATGACTTGTTGGGGAGGGTGTTCACAAAAAAGTCAGAAAATGCATAAAATTGTTTATATGCATTTTTATAGCTTTTGTACGAGTAGAATTGAACTTTTAGATGAGGAGGGAGGGGCTGGCGTCCAGTAACACCCTTCACTCTGAATGCTTGTTTTGGATGTTTTGTTGGTGGGGGGTTACAAAAAACTTTACAAAACGCATCAAAATTTGTTTATTTGCATTTTTTTAAGCTTTTCCACGAGCATAATTTAGCCTTTGGGTGATAGGGGGGGGGCTGAAGCCCAGTAAACCATTCACTCATGATACTGCCTTGAGTTTTTATTTGACAAAACATACGTTTTTTTTAATTTTGCTTTCCCTTTGAAATCGCTTAAAATATAAATTGCTTTCAGTAAAGCTCAAATGACACTCGCGCTATAAATGAAGTGCAAGGGAGACGACTTCCCAGTTCATATATCTAATAATTCCTGTTTGTTTTGAGTTTGACTTGAATACCGGTTTATTTTCGGTACATTACAAGTTAATTATTGGTTTCGTTCTTTATTAAGTCTAATACCTGTTTCCTGTAACTTTAATACCAGTCTTTTAGTATCTGTTTTTCAACTATAATTGGAGTACAAGGGGGACGACTTCCAAGTTCATGCGTCTAGTAAATTCTGTTCGTGTTGAGTTTAACTTTTCTCTTAACTTTTAGCTCCTTGTTCATTATAATTGCTGGTAGTTTGTTTTGCTCTGGTGAAGCCATAGCTTCGCTCTTTACCTTTGTTGAGAAAAACTTGTTTATTATTATTATTGACAACAGGAAAAGCTTAGGGAATTAAGTTGAAACTACTGGGACATGTGGGGGGGGGGGGTGGTTAACATTTGTCTGTGCTTAAGATTGTAAAATGATGGGGCTTAGAATTCTGTCAGCCTTATAGAACCCCAAAAATTATGCGGATTTTCAACCCAAATCTTTGATTTTTTTTTCCCAAACCCACCAATCCAAAGCATTATAGTAAAATTATGATTAAATTTTTTGCGAAATGTTTTCTGACACATTAATAGTAAGCCAAAATCTGGATTCTTATAGAGAAAACGAGAAAAAATTTTAAATATTCATTTCTTAACCAATGAAAAAGACTACGTCAATTAAATACGAACAGAAATAAATTTTGTAGAAATTTTCCCACAAAAGTCGTTTCCCAAAGAAAAGTAAAGAGCTGTATTAACCCAAAAATGAGCAGAAATAGTTTTAAATAGAAATATATATATATATATATATATATATATATATATATATATATTATATATATATATATATATATATATAATATATATATATATATATATATATATATATATATATATAATATATATATATATATATATATATATAATATATATATATATATATATATATATATATATATATATATATATATATATATATATATTATATATATATATATATATATATATATATATATTATATATATATATATATATATCTATATATATATATATATATATATATATATTATATATATATATATATATATATATATATAGATATATATATATATATATATATATATATATATATATATATATATATATATATATATATATATATATATATATATATATATATATATATATATATCTATATATATATATATATATATATATACATATATATATATATATATACATATATATATATATATATATATATGATAATATATATATATATATATATATATATATATATATATATATATATAATATATATATTATATATATATATATATATATATATATATATATATATATATATACATATATATATATATATATATATATATATAGATATATATAGTATATATATATATGTATATATATATATATATATATATATATATATATATATATATATATATAATATATATATATATATATATATAGATATATATATATATATATATATATATATTATATATATATATATATATATATATATATATATATATATATATATATATATATATATATATATATATATATATATATATATATATATATATATATATTATATATATATATATATATATATATATATATATATATATATATATATATATATATATATATATATATTATATATATATATATATATATATATATATATATATATGTATATATATATATATATATATATATATATATATATATATATATATATATATATATATATATATATATATATATATGTATATATATATATATATATATATATATATATATATATATATATATATATATATATATATATATATATATATATATATATATATTGTAACATAGGGAAACAGGAACTTCTTTGCAGGGTGTAAAGAGGGAGGCTTTGAATAAATTGGGATGGAGGAGGAGCGTGCGTAGCAGTGTTGGCATCAGGTGGCTTGGTGTTCCAGTGAGTTGTTAGTAGCAGTAGTAGTACTTTTTTATTTCTCTGCAGTGGTAACGCATCTTAGAAAATACTTTATGAAATATGACAGCCAAGCAAACTAAGTTTAAATGATATTCTCAGGAGTGTGATCTATAACATCAGTGATATCACCCGCTTGTTATCACCCTGGATAAAAAATCCAAATAAAATAAAACAAATTTATTTTAATTATAATTCTTTTTGAAGGTTTGGCAGCAAGTCAATGGTGTATATGTCATTGGTTATTCTGTCTCTTTGGCAGCTTCGATTGCGGCACTAATCATCTATTGTACGTTCAGGTAAAACTATTTTCAAGTTGGTTTTTATCTTTGAATTATATATAGTCTTGGAATGAATGAATAAAGAAAGTAGCTGTACATCCTTAGCACCATTTCTGATCATCTAGTCTTTTGTCATTTTTTACTAATGCCCAAAACTATAGTAGGTATAATAAAAGCGGAGCATGCGAAACAACTGAAAATTAACTTCGATCAAGTTTCAGATTAGATGAGACTTAACTTTGCTTTTAAAGGAAATATTTTGTAAAGTTAAATTAGTGATTGAATATTTATTTAAATATTATTTTTTTATTACACTAGAATTAAACATTTCAATTTTTTTTAACTTTAACAACTAAAAGAGAAAAACCTAGAGGGGGGGGGGAGCAAATTTGGCGCTGTTTTCTTCAACAAAAATACTAAATACTAAAACAGAGGCATATTTCAATAAAAAGAACACCAATAAAGAATGTAATCATTTTTAATGTCAGCACTCCTTCGCTTTAATGTCAGTCGATCAAATGAAATTATTCACTATTTATTGAAAGCTTCAGAACATTTTTTGGTCCTGGTCAAGAAGCCCATTATGGATCTAATAAAAAAAAGTCCAGTAGTTCTTTTTGGTCTGGGCTTACTGAAAATATTCTATTTCTAAAATATTAAATATTATTTACTATTATTTTTAATTAAATGTTATTTTTTATTACACTAGAATTAAACATTTCAATTTTTTTTTAACTTTAACAACTAAAAGAGAAAAACCTAGAGGGGGGGGGGAGCAAATTTGGCGCTGTTTTCTTCAACAAAAATACTAAATACTAAAACAGTAGCATATTTCAATAAAAAGAACACCAATAAAGAATGTAATCATTTTTAATGTCAGCACTCCTTCGCTTTAATGTCAGTCGATCAAATGAAATTATTCACTATTTATTGAAAGCTTCAGAACATTTTTTGGTCCTGGTCAAGAAGCCCATTATGGATCTAATAAAAAAAAAGTCCAGTAGTTCTTTTTGGTCTGGGCTTACTGAAAATATTCTATTTCTAAAATATTAAATATTATTTACTATTATTTTTAATTAAATGTTATTTTTTTATTACACTAGAATTAAACATTTCAATTTTTTTTTAACTTTAACAACTAAAAGAGAAAAACCTAGAGGGGGGGGAGCAAATTTGGCGCTGTTTTCTTCAACAAAAATACTAAATACTAAAACAGTAGCATATTTCAATAAAAAGAACACCAATAAAGAATGTAATCATTTTTAATGTCAGCACTCCTTCGCTTTAATGTCAGTCCATCAAATGAAATTATTCACTAATTATTGAAAGCTTCAGAACATTTTTTGGTCCTGGTCAAGAAGCCCATTATGGATCTAATAAAAAAAAGTCCAGTGGTTCTTTTTGGTCTGGGCTTACTGAAAATATTCTATGTCTGGTAAATAATTTTGGTCTAGCCGGATTAAGCTCTCGGTCTAGCTCCTTTTGTGAAGACTTGTTAAAAATTTATCAGATGCCTTTCGTCATTACAAATCCAATGTTTCCAGCCCTGTAACTTATTTTGGTACAAGCTAATGCAAAACACTCTAAATCCACTAGCTCTTTCTGTTCTGGGCTATCTGAAAACAATTTCCGTCTGTAAATATCTTTCGTCTGGATTAATGGAAAATTCTTAAACTCAAATAACTTTCCTGTTTTTTCGGGCTAATCAGACATTCCAAATCCACCATCCCTTTCATCTTGGGCTGAACCAACAAGTTCCAGGTCCAGTAACTTTTTTGGATCTGGGCTTATCGAACCCATTCAAAGGTAGGTAACTCCTTTTGGTCTGGGCTGGCCAAAAATGTTCCAACTCCAGCAAGTGTTTTCGGTGTGGGGTAACCTAACATATTTTCGGTCCAATAACTTCTTTTGGTCTAGGCTGATTGAAAATGCTCTATTTATAGGCCTGAGTTGAACCAATATAGTTTCAGGTCCAGTTACTCCTTTTTGGCATTGGTTGATCGAAAGTATGATACTAATCATGTAGCTCTCTAAATGCTCTGGGCTCAATGATAACGTTCAAAATCCGGTAGCTCCTTTAGTGTACGTGCTAAAAATATTTCATTTTGATCCGGATTGGTCCAGCATGATCCAGGCCCAGTAACCTCAACTGGCCTAGGCTGCTTGAAAAAAAAATTCCAGACTGTAGCTCCTTTAGGTTTAGGCTCATCATATATATTTGAATTTCGGTAGTTTTACTTGATTCGGGCAGTTAGTTTCATGTCCTGCATGTTTCAAGCTGATTAGACAGAAAATAGTTGGTCATAAATTTAACGCCATGGCTGAATTACAGACCGAATTCTATTACTACCTTTCTACTAAAACTTATCTTTTAAGATCTACTGCTACTACTTCTACTACTAACAAATAACTGAAGCACAAAGCCGTCTTAGGGCGGCACAGCTACATACACTCCTCTTCCATCTTAATCTATTCAAAGCCTCCCTAGTAGAAAGGGGTCATGAGCTCGTGACAGCTTTTTTACATAATTTATGCATGTTTTTATGGTTTTTGTCACTGAGAATGAAAAAACATGATTTTTCTCACTTGAAAAAACAGGATTTTTCTCTCTTTTATGGATGTTTCTTGGACGGTTATGAGTTTTGGACAATTTATTTGTTGTTTTTCATGGATGTCAACATCAATTTATGTCTGTTTTATGGTTTTTGTCAGTGAGAATGAAAAAACATGATTTTCCTCACTTTGATGGATGTTTTCTGGATTATTGAGTCTAATGGGGAACAGGGTCAATGACACTTCTTTCAAGATCTTGTTTTGTTGTTGTTGTTTGGCCAAGTGCACGCTCGGGGCGATTGTTAAGATCCAGGAATAGGAAACAGGATCACGTGTTTCCTTCTTAGCCAATCAGAGACTCGGTTACATATTAGCGGCGGTGGTTTGCAGAGAATATGAGGAAAGGATTTTTACTATAGTTTTATTAGTCTGTGAATAGAATTCAAAGGGGTGAGAACAGTTTGACTTTACTCATTTTTATATATATTTGTGTGTTGATGAGTGGAATGTTTACCCTCTTAGAAGTTGATAGTGGAGTTGATGGCAATAATACAAGAGCACCAAACATTGCGGTGGAAATCACGAGAGGATCACGGCTTTGTCTGGAATGGGATGAAGTATATGCAAGATATGTGATATCCTTGAGCAAGTTTAAAATGGAGGATCAATTATGTTTCGCTGCAAAAGTTGATATAGCACATGTGAATAGACTTCAATGTGCTTTAAGTGCATTAGTGAAACATATCGAAGACAATAAACTGTATCGCTAATTGTACATCCTTAGTATTGTTGTTGTTGTAATTATTCAATAAAATTGTTTCGAAATCGAAAATGTTCCCTTTCTTTTCTGGTTAGGTTAGGTTAGGGCTAACGAATCAGGGTCAGTCTAGAGTCAGCAGTCAGAGTGAAAAGGATTGAAAAATGAATAAATTTGAGAAAGAGAAAATTATATCAAATCTAGTGTTTATGGAAAAACATTTGATTTTGGATGACGATTTTCTCGAGTTATCTCTTCAACGCAGGATATTCTCTCGTCAGGGAACACTTGACAATATAATGAGGACTGATTCTCCCCCATTGGACTATTGTATGAAACTTTTAAAATTTGATTCAAATGCTTATACTCATTTTATTGATATATTAATTGGAACAAAGCAGAATAATATCGTGGATATACTTTGAAAACATTGCCAATGGATTCAGTGTAGATGGCTCCACCATTCGAAAGAGGTGAAATCACAGAGCTACTCCTCTCCCAATTCCTCCACCTTGAATTTATCGAACGAGGACAATTAGTTTCGTTTTACTTGTGAGAGAGTTGACATCGGAAACCAAAAAATGTTCTATACATGTCCATTGTGCATGTACACTCTTGGCAGTTGGACTCAATGTGACAATTGTAAAATTACTGATGACTATAGTGAAAAGTGTAAATTATGTAATCCTTGTAAATTACATAGAGGCTATGCAGTACAAATTAAAGGATGTAATTCATGTCTTGAGGAGATTTGTGACTCTCACCCTAGAGGACACCTGTACTCCAATTGTCACTATGATAAATGTGATCAGTGGGAGAATACTTACCCCGCTATGATTGGAAAGTATCCCAAACGTGATTTTAGTTTATTTCTACGAGATTGGTATCGTCGTGGATTTAAATTATTCTGGGAAGAGGAATCTGGTCTACGATTCAACTGTTGGGGTAACAAGACAATTTGGTTTCTACGTCATCGTTGTGACGACACTGCCTATTATGACTATAAACCAAGTGATTTTTATTTTGCAGTTACCGAATGTGATTCACCATTTGAAAACACTGTATGTGATATTGCTTCAAATAGACAGATTGAAACTCGTGAATTTCATAATATGAATGCAAATAGTATCATTGACTATACAAAGAGATATGACAAGAGTGAAGTTACATTGTACTGTAGAAAATGTGACCCTGACTTTGCAGTCAATCAAGATCAATATACAGTGAATCCAAATGATTTACCAGCTTAAGTGGTTCACGACAGTTGCCTATACATCAAAGAAGAAGAAGAAATCTAAAGTGAAGATTTAAAGACATTGTTGTATATATATGCATTTTATTAATAAACAAATTCACAAACATTTTTTAAGCACTTTACTCTTAGGGCACTGAAATCAATACTGTATAGGTCTGAGAGGATATTTTCCACTAGAAAGTCGTTCAGACGAGGATTGTCACTATAAATGTGGAGAAACTGCTTGTAAGTATAGCCGCGACATCGGAACACAAAATATAGTAGTGCATGGAAGCCACAGCTTTTAGTCGTTAGATCCTGCACCCTCTTCCGATTTTGAATAATAGTTTTCCCACTGCTCTCAATATAGTTGCTGATGTGGGGTGTGTAGAATGTATAGGGTAGACCAAGAGGATCAAAAAATTCAATCGTGTTCATTGTTTGAAAGATGCACAGCCAATGACCCGTCAGCACAGTCGATGGACTGCTATTAACAATAATTAAGGTATTGTTGACACTTTGAATTTTTCCAAGAAAGTCCGAGGGCAGACAATAGGATTTTTACTGGGACATGTAGGGGTCCATATTAAATACATTGATTATTTGACTGGTGTTCATGGCGCCAAGTCTAGTAGAACACTGCCTTCGGGAGTGATTTCCCAATAGGTTTCATATTGATTTAGTGAGATTAGTGCAATAATCTCAGCCAATGGGTTGGCAAATGTACACTCTAAACGCACACTCCCCGTACGTACTATACTCATATCCTGTGTGCCAGACAAATCCAGTACAATGATACCATGTGTTTTAGCAAACATTTCTTCGGCTATACTATTTTCAAATAGTTGAGAGTCATGATCTAGGGTTTGCATTGTCAACTCATACAATGTTCTATAGGATTTATCAAAAGATAGAGTGTAGAGTGGGATACCGTTTACTTTGCACACAAGAGATGAAAGTCCAAACATCTCGAATTTATGTGGGCATCCAGTCCACGATCCTATTGCACTGGTGCTTTTTACAAATGCCAAAGCGAGTTTTGACGGAATTTCGCCATTGATAAAGGATGAATCGGTGAAGGTGCGTGAGCCCATTGCAATATGACGTTGATTGGTGATTGTATGAGGAACAGCTAGTTTAATATTATTTCCATTGGCTCTCAGTTTTTCCACTGCCAAAGCAACAGAACTCATGACCTGTTGTTTGCGTACATGAAGTATTGCCGAGGTGAGGGAGAGACTTACATCAGGATTGGCAGCAAGTTCTTTTCTCAATATGAAATTGGATGGTGCAAGCGTCAGTTTTATATCCACTTTAACATTGGGCGGCAGCCATTGGGGTATATTAAATATTTCATGATATATTTTTCCAACTAGATGTAATTCACTAGTTGTAGCATTTTTAAGTGCATCTGTACTATCAGTGTTAGTAATATATTCATATCCATTGGAGGTGCCTCTCAATTCCTTGTATGACTTGGGTGTCATCAACATGAATTGCATATAGCTAGTATAATTTGAGAGATTGTTGCTTGTGCTCACCAGCGTGCCATTGATGTAGACACTGATTTGACGAAATAGATTATGTAATATACAATTTTCATAGGATATACCATCGGCCCGAATCGGCATTGTATTATCGGATTTCTGGACTTTCATTTGTAAATCTATAAATGTCGAAGACATGTCCATAAAGTAGTCTTCATTGGAATAAATTTGAAAGTGAATATTATAGGAGAGGGGTTGTTGAGGATAAATTTGTTCATAGTATCCATGCTTGACACTCACATCAACATTTTCTGCATTGAATAGATTCAATGATGAGGTGATTGAAGGTTGAGAATCCTTATGTGGTAGGTAGGACATCTTAAGAGAAGAAATCTAGTTTCGATCTAACAATTCTCTTCCTGGGGCTTCTTCTTCTGTTTACACTACGTGTCGGCTTTTTCCTTCTTTTCTTTGACAAGAGGGATGATGTCTTTCGTTTCGGACCTGAGTGGAGACTGATGAGTGATGCATTGTTTCTCGACCTTTTTAAACCTTTACCATTTTGTTTTAATCTCTCGCCAAGGGTTCGCGCACTGGACCTAAGATTTTCCGTAGCACTTTTTTTAAAATCCTTGCCAGAGCCCCAATCGTATAGTGTTGAGGATGCAAAATCTGTCGCAGCCGGTACAAGATATTTTCTAGCCAGAGGTAGTGCAGAGCGAAAGAGCTTAGCAAACCAACTGCCAAGACCGTAGCCAGACATTGACGAGCGACCTTTATAATAGTCCATTCCATTGCCCTGTTGTCTTGGGCCAAGTGTATTAACAAAGCTGTCAATATCAGGACAAATGAATACCACTTTTCTATTAGACATCTTGTTGTTGAACGATAGGACGAAAATGGCATGTAATCACAGCCAAACCTTTTGAAATTGCTATGGGATCACCTAATTCAGTTCTTAGTGTTAACTGACAGAGTTCCAAATAGGAAGTGTTTACGGGAATATACTGAAGATGCTTTATATTGTAGTGGTGAATATGTTCTTGATTGGTTTTTCGTTCAAGAACTCGTAGGAGGGGAACATTTGAATTACCAACCCGAGATGTTTCCACAAATGAAGCGTAGAGAAATATACAAGTGTCCTTGGAGAAGGCAGGTGGGTAGTCAGCAAAAATGAAATTAGCGTTTCCGGCACTTTTACCGTTGATTATATTGAGCTTAAAGCCAAGAACATCCTTTAGGTTATCATTGAGAATAAACTTTTCGCTGGCAATAGGTGAACTAATGTATATATTACTCTCCTCCTTTGAATAGTTGAAATGAAAAGCTCCTTTTTTACGAGCGGAAATTCTTTTATTAATAGAACGACATAAATCATTCATACAGATGAGTTCCTCGTAGGGTAATTCAATATATGGATAATCCATCCAATTGATTTTTTGAATATGTTCTTGATCACTTGAGGGTGGTGGCGGCCAATCATAGGGTCTAATTTTTATATCATATTTACGATCCTTTCTCAGGATGTCATAGGTATTTTTGAGAATACAGTCGACAAGAGCCACTTCATACTTCCCGTCGTCGAATTTGATGGGGGGGGGGAGAGTTTCGTCCAAAAATCACTTGTTCTATTCAAGTCATTGTAGAGAGGATCAGAAACATTGGACATGAAAGTCACATAGAAATCATTGGGCATTGTCAATATCTTCAGCACTGATCCAAGAATCAAAATCTGAGTTGTATCCTAGCCAGCGAACAAGCAACTGTCTCTTGCCCCTACGAGTACGACTCTTTAATATCTTTTCAGTTTGATAAATTTCACTAGTGTTTCCAAATTTTGCAGTTCATATTCATAATAACCACCGAGAATCTCATCATCTTTGGTATCTCGCAGTCGATATGTCTTGGGCTCGGTGTCCGGGATTTCGGACACTTTAAAAAGTTCGGTGCTCCATAAATAATTCCCCTTTTCAAAAATATTGGTGGTTCTATTAATTCGAACAGTATCACCAACATTGAATTTCTTCTTCACATTTTTTTTTTCTTTTTCACCATTGGAATATTGCTTTAGAAAAGCATCAAATGTATTTTCACTGTAATGAACTTCCCGAGGGCTTGAGTTGGACAGAGATCGATGGTTGTATATCCGCATGATTTTATCTAAATCATGAATAAAAGCCGGTGTATTTTTCAGTGTACAATATCTTGAAATTAATAGACGAATCGTTCTTATTAATCGTTCAGCCAATGCAGCCTTTATCGGGCTGTGACTATGATAAAGTGTTGTATTATATTTCAATAGAACCTTTTGCACATGGGGATTAACAAATTCACTGCCACGATCCGATTGAATTTTTCTATACGAATCCTGTTCAAGAATACTTTCAATGGCCTGAGCAACTTCAACACCTCTCTTTGACCGTAATTGAATGGCATAGGCATAGCGACTAAAGACACTAATTGCCACCAGAATATATTTGTAGGGTGCATTGTGACGCCGTTGAACTGCGTCTAAAGTTAAAAGATCCGTTTGCATTATATGCAGAGGGAAAAAGGCTTTAGTTTGTCGATACTGTTTGCCACGAAGCCTATGATTTCGATGCAGTGTGTAACTTGGTTCATTCTCTAGATACTCTTTTGCTTTTTTCAATGTGCTGCCGGAGACAACTTTAGAAAGCGTTTTGGGAGAACTTAAACTTCCCGCTTCACCAATATTTTCATAGACACCTTTCAGAACTTCATCCATTTTGAACATAAACACGTAGTGTAATGTCCACTCCCCTTTTGCATACTGGAGGGTGAATCAATTCGTCTTCGCTTTTGACTAGCAGCCACACGTGTTGTAAAATCATTGCTGCTGCTGCTGCTACTGATAGTATTTTCAAATATTGAATCTTCTTTTTTTAAATGGTGTTGGTGTTGGTGTTGTTGGAGGACTATATTCTCTTAGTTTCTTTAGAATTTGCTTATTGCCAATAAGACTTTTGGGGAAGTTTGATACACTTAGAAAGGTGTATAGATTATTGTCAAATGATAAAAGTCCTTTACGATTCGTCACCATATCACAAATTAAATCAACTAGATTATAACTTTTTCCCTGAATTATAATTTGTTTCCCTGTGCTATCGAATTGAACTTGATCACCACCAGTTTCCAACATGAGATATGATAATGCTCTTTTACTCTGTTCTCGATAGGTCAGTGGCAATAGGTTTCCAATTTTCGATACAATCGAATTCAATTCCTTCTCCTTTGATTGCACTGCTGCAGAATCTTGAGGAGATGTTTCCTGTTTAGAGGGATCGGTAACAGCGACAGCGACGGGTCTCTCACGATAAGGTCTATGTTTGTCCACACGTCGCAATGCATCTTGAAGTAAAAGTAGTTTTTTGTCATCGGCAATATTCTCATCATTAATGAATTTGCTTAGATTGTCTTCAAAATGTTCGACGGGCGAGAGGACAAGTGAAAATGGTGTCAATTTATAGGGTTTAGCCATTCTCTAGAGAAAACTGTTTACAAGTCCTGCAATTATTGGCAGTAAAAGTGTGAAAAAGCTACCGCCCGCTTGAAGGAGACGTTTTCTTTTAAAAATTTTTTCCTTGTTTTTACAAGCCAAGGCGCGCACAGTGGAACGATGTTGCTTTGTCTGTTGTCTAACACCTTCTGGCAGTTGAACATTGCCCTCAGTTAAATTTAAACAAAGTTCAGATATTGGATTAATGAAATCATTGTCAACACCATGTTTGAGTATGGCCTTCCTAAGCAAGGGTTTTGAAGTGCTTAAAATGAAAAATAAATGCCGTTGTTCGTGTAGTTTCTTCAGTGTCATAACGGCAACTAATAGCCTTTTCTACTGTTCACCGGAAGATATACTGTAATTTCATTGTCAAAAATGTCGGTGACTACACGTAGATCCTCGGGTGTGCTCTGATTAAGATCCAGCAAGATGTAATCGTAGGGTTTATTAGTCGCCTGAGTGTACGCTGACAACAGAAATTTAGGGGCGCCGGGGTATATCTGTTTATTGAGAGTTATGAGCGAGCTAGAATCACGAACAACTCGATAGATAATATAGATGGTGCAATTCAACGCAAGGGTTCGCATACATTTGCTCTGATGAAACAGATTGTGTAGAACTAGGGTTATGGAAATGTGTTCATGGTGGGAGCGAACAGTGAACAGTTGTAGCATTTCCTGTGAGAACTGTTCAATAGATTCAGCCAAATCATCAAATAATCAACCACGAATTCGATTCAATACTATTGAAAACATCAAGCCCCCGTATGAATTGTATTGGTATGGTTGTGGCAATAGCTTTTATTTGATCATAGAACTCCTGCCAAATACTATAGCAATAGTAGATTTTTTTCGGCTTTTCCAAAAACATTTTCTGACAATTTTGAATTATTTTAGTTAAAAGTGTTGTTTTCCCCGACATTGAGGGACCACACAGAAACGATCTGAAGGGTGTTTTAAATTGATACATGTTGCTGCTGCTGCTGTTGACAACAGTTGGACTATAACTAACTGTAAATCATACGTGTCCAATGAATAAGCAGTAGTAATAATTTTCCCATAGATCTATCTACGTTAACAAGAGTAACAACAAAAAAACAATATTTCATGGTCATTTATTTGCAACATGAAAACTCTATTTATTCAACGTGAACAATGATAAAAATGACACTTTATGTACAACATAAAAAAAAAACTTTTGTACATGAACAGCAAGAACAACACTTATTGTCTTTTAAAAAAACACTTTTTTTTGTCCATCAACATGAACAAGAGCAAGAACAACACTTATTGTCTTAAAACACTTTTTGTTCATCAACAGCAAGAACAACACTTATTGTCTTTAAAAACACTTTTTGTCCAGCAAGAACACTTTTCTGTACAACAACAACAACACTTTTCTGTACAACAACAACAACAATAAATACTCTAGCAATACGTGTCCAATGAATAAGTAGTAGTAATAATTTTCCCATAGATCTATCTACGTTAACAAGAGTAACAACAAAAAAACAATATTTCATGGTCATTTATTTGCAGCAAGAAAACTCTATTTATTCAACGTGAACAATTATAAAAATGACACTTTATGTCCTCGTATATGTCCACATCAAGCCCTCGTATGAATTGTATTGGTATGATTGTGGCAATAGCTTTTATTTGATCATAGGACTCCTGCCAAATACTATAGCAATAGTAGATTTTTTTCGGCTTTTCCAAAAACATTTTCTGACAATTTTGAATTATTTTAGCTAAAAGTGTTGTTTTCCCTGACATTGAGGGACCACACAGAAACGATCTGAAGGGTGTTTGAAATTGATACATGCTGCTGCTGCTGCTGTTGACAACAGTTGGACTATAAATAACTGTAAATCATACGTGTCCAATGAATAAGTAGTAGTAGTAGTTATAATTTTCCCATAGATCTATCTACGTTAACAAGAACAACAACAAAAAAACAATATTTCATGGTCATTTATTTCGGCAACATGAAAACTCTATTTGTTCAACAACAACAACGATAAGAATAACACTTGTTCAACAAGAACCTGACAAAATTTCATGGTCATTTATTTGCAACATGAAAACTCTATTTGTTCAACATGAACAACGATAAAAATGACACTTTATGTTCAACAAGAACAACAACAATATTTCATGGTCATTTATTTGCAACATGAAAACTCTATTTGTTCAACATGAACAACAATGTTAAAAATGACACTTTATGTGCAACATAAATAAAAACACTTTTTGTCCATCAACAGCAAGAACAGCACTTATTGTCTTTAAAAACACTTTTTTTGTCTAACAACATGAACACTTTTCTGTACAACAACAACAACACTTTTCTGTACAACAGCAACAACAACAACAACACTTGAAAACAACACTTGAAAAAACACTTGGAACATGAACTAGCACAGTTGAACATTATGAATTTAAAAGGGGTCAGCCCCCCCCCCCCCAGGATCGCGGGGCCGAAGGCCGGCCGCGGGTGGGACCCCATCCCCCCCCCCGGGAGCCGGCCACGGGAAGGGCCCCCCCACCCCCCGGGAGCCGCGGTGGAAAAAATCTGTACAATAGTTGTCGTCACTGCGGCAGGTTAGGTTGGGTTTGTTGAGGTTGGGTTAGTTAATTTATGAACGGGTTGTTGGTGGTTGGGTTAGTTAATTTATGAAAGGGTTAGAGCATTTAATTTATGAACGGGTTGGGTGGTTAGTTGGTTAGTGGTTGGGTTAGTTGGTTAGGTTAATTTATCCAGACCAAGTTGATTGCGATAGTCTATGCATTCAACTCGGTCTGAAATACGGTAGTGGCCATGAGGCAGGACACTCACACCATTCTCGAGCACATAGACTTTGTCGGATATACACGACATTGCATTTTTTTGCACTCTTACAGTATAATTTCTATACTGTAGAGAGCAAATTGCAAGCACTTGTGCTCTCGGCACAAGGCTACTTTCTACACAGTCTCGGTACACGCTCATGTTGAAATTGCTCTTTACAAAATGTGTAGGACACCCCTTTACACGCCTTCTTTTCATCCCCACTATGAGTTTTAACGCAATAAACTTTAGGACCCGGGAACACCCCCCTGGATATCAAATCACTCCCCGTCTCTGGTTTTAACATTAATAGTTGGTTGGGGGCTTGACGTTTCACCAACTCGGGGTAGAGGGACGGATTCCAGTTGGTGAAATCCATCCGCGAGCTGATGTGTTCCCCCTTTTCTAGATCACCCAATAAATCCTCGGTCCCATTTACCTTTAACAGCAGAGAATCTGTATCCCCATAGTAAACTTGAACCTCCCCCTCCCGTGGCCATTGCACCTTGCAAACATTGTAAAAAACGACAACATGAGCTTTTTGGAAATTTCTAGTACTGAACTACCTCCTGCTATATTCTTGTTCAGTACCACATTTCACTTTCGCCTGTGTAGAAGAACCATGCCAGTCTCTATGCTCGTGAACGATGTAAAATTGGGATCGGCAATAATTCGTGCACACTCTAGAGGGTCAGTCACAACGTCGCAGCGAGATCTGTTACGTACGCTTTCACACATTTTGCCAAACGCTGAATTTAGAATGAGTTTGTACATTTCATTCTCTACCTTGGAGCTTGCCCTAGAGCGTTTATCGACAAAAGTGTCGATAAACGTCTTTAAATATGCTTTCTGATTGAACTGCAGGACCCTATGTATTTTGGTGATTTTGAAACCATTGTTCACCATCCAGTGCAAAAGCACATGGCGAACAACAATATTCTCCTTAGGGTCCAAATCAGCAATCAGTTTTTGCTTAGAGGGGGTCCAGTGCATCCCCATATCCTCAACCAATGATCGATTGTAGGGGCTCAATGAGTCCCTGCTCACGGGTCGATTGATACAGGGAAAAACAAAATCTCTGACTTAATCATGAAGCGCCAGTGGAATGTGCCCGTCAAATTCAAAGAACCATCCTTGTGGCCCATTGTCCTCGACGGTGGTAATAACGGGGAACTCACAAGGATTCTCAAGCCATTGATAGTTCCCACACGGCAAAGAGTAGTGTGACATTGCCGAGGGGTACAATGAGTTCATGTCCAAGAACACTGCATTTGACTTTGCACCGATGTTGCTGTTTTGTCCGCTCGGATCGGTTGACAAGACGCGGTCCCCATGAAAAACATACCCTACCCTCATTGAACGCTCTACAAAAAGGTGCTGATCTACATCTGTGATTAGGCCTATTTCCTCCCTACTAATTTTTAAAATCAAATCCATCACCAAATGGGGTGTGGAAAAATAGTAGCCTATATCTAACCCGAACTCTGAATAGATTTGGTCTGTGTTCTTACAGACTATATCCAACAGAGGTTAAAACGTTACTGGCCAAGTACAGTCTACAATAATCCCACCCATTTTTACAATTCCCCTTAGACCACACCTTCTTGGCAAACTCATATTCCTCGGCTGTGCATTCACTGCTGGTCATTGAATTGTAAAAATCTTCAATTGGAGGTAGTTTCACCTCGCTTAAGCGAGCACCAGAACAGTAATAGTCGTATGCGTATACACCTTTGCAGGTCAACAGGTCATACATTTCACTGTCTGGAAAGTGCTGTTTAAGCAAGGGAAAGCTATCAAAATTGTCGCTTTTCTGCACTTGAATCAATTGACTCAATGCCTTGGGAAAAAAACTAAAAGAATCTAAAAACCTGATTTTATTCCAACACGTATGCCCGTTATTTACTACCTGCCATTTCAGCTCGAGAAGCAACAACTTCTCTGCCGATTTGGGAATAATGTTATAGGTAAATGAATTATTTACCCATGGAGTATCTACTCCCCCTCCCTCCCTGTGCATACGCGCCAGTGCAGGTAAAATAAATTTTAAATCATGATTTGAGTTGTGGATAAAAACAGGGATAAAAAACTGCTGGCTAACATTTAAGTTACACGATTGATGCGCTACCCCTCTAAAATTACTACCCCCAGAGGATATTTCCTGCCACAAGTGATTGTGATCTCTGACTTTCCCCTTCCCCCCTCTTTTCTCTTTAGTCCCCTTATCCCCCTCTACAAACTCCCCCTTACAAACCCAACATGTTTTTTGATTTTCAATCGCGAGAAGATCCTCTGCAGACAGCACCATAGGGTAATGGGTATTTCTCAATCGAGAAATAGCACCATTAGCTGTGCCAATTAGTTTAGTCAGTGCCTTGACCATGCACTCCCCTCATCCAATGTTTCTACTATTTCTAACAACCGCATGGTGTTAGAACTGTCTCTTTGAGCATAGGCATAGGACGCTGCAATAGCTTGATGTTCTTTGATTCGGTTTGGAAATCGAGGATCGTTCACTTCCACCAGCTTAGCTTCACAATCCAAAGATATTTTGTTGCACTGGAGGAGGGTGTTTTGAATATTTTTGAAGCGTTAAAATGGCCCTATCTCCTGAAACCGTTTCCACTGTCTGGTAGCCATGCCGGCTACAGTGCCTCATGTGATTTTGCAGCTTTAATTCAGTCCAAAATCGAGAGAGGCGTTTCGGACAGTAGAAACGGGTCCCCCTAGTCTTACCTTCCCCCAGAACTCTACTGATGTCTGTGATTGGATTAAAATGGCCAATTGAATTGGCAAAGTCACTAGATGGTGGTGTATACAACAACCAAACCCAGTGTTTGACTAATTCAATTGACGGGCCCCTTACAGGGAAAACCACCCCCTTCTTTTTTGAACGAACCCCATCTTCAAATTCAGTTTCATACTGAACCACAGTAACGCCGATATTTAATTGGGCATTAGCCCTTTCAAAAATATCAATGGATCTTAGCGTTACTGGGTATTTTCCTTCTAAACAAGAGAAATCTACAATTGGGAAATTGGACCCTTCCTTCCCATGTACAGCCCAATCGTCTAAATTCGTCTTGGTAGCGTCACGTGCTAGAGGCTCGAATGCTGATATGAGGAAAGCATACTTGAAACATTTTTGACCTGTTTCAAAACAAATCTTCTGGACAACTTTACAACCTTCTAGATCTGGATTATAATTTAAAACTATTGCCCTTGGCCCACTCCCACCTCTTAAAATAGAATCTTTCTTAAATTTACAAATATTTACACTTAAATTTTCAACATAAAGAACTACAGAGCCGCTCCCATTTTCATTATAAGTTCTCGAGATGCACTATAATATGACCTATCCAATCCATGAAAAACACCCTCAAAATTTTCTAAATTTGGATAGATCAAACGCATCTCGGAGTGTATATAATGGTGGTAAACTTCGCTTTTCCCCTCATTTAAATAGAATACCTTTAAAACAATTGAAACCTTAATTGAATCCCTCCCCCACAATTGAATTTGGTTCTCCAGCAGTGCACGAATTTTATCTACATAGTCATGCACAATTTCTACGGGGTCAAACACAAAATTTTCCCCCATAAGTGAATTAAACGGGTCCCCAAAAGTCGCAGTGTAGACAACTATTGCATTTAAAATTGTATTAGATAATTGCAAGTCTGGAAAAGTCGTGAATTGGACATTACCCCCCTCCCCCTCTTGTATATTATCAACACCCCCTCCACATTGTTCAATATTTGGGGTATGAGAATCCACTTCAGTTGTTTGAAGTGGAAGTAGGTAATCAGTGGGGGCTAGAGGAGGATTCCGTGTTAAATTGTCTAAAATTAGCATGGTATTTGGACTTAGCAATGGCAAGTCCCCCTCTGAACTAGGAACATTACCTTGCTCAACTGTGGTAGGTCTACATTGAAATAATTACTTAGAAAATTATTAATATTAAAAGGTATTTCATCGAATTAACAATACTATCCCATTCATTGATATGTGAATTGTCCTGAATGCCATGAAATTCCGTAGACGCGAGTTCTTCCTCTCCTTCACCAACTGATGAGGACGGCGACATGGAATATGGTACCAATGGTCCAACCTATAAATGAAAAATAGCTTATTTTCAAAGTGTTCAGATCACCCCTACTGTTTTTAAAATTTGGATTATTATTTAAAATGCGCTTAGTAGCATTTAATTCACTACTCTATCTTTATTCTGAAAGTTCCAATTTCCAACTTAATATAAGATATTTACAATCTAAAACGCTTTACATAGAATTGACAATTTGATTTTGTTCAAACAACTCCCCCCCCTCCAATTTCCACTATTTAATGCTCCCCCTCCGAGTCGGCCCAGCGGGCCATCGCGGCGCTTCCCGCGGCGCTTCCCTCAGCGCTTCCCGCAGCGCTTCCCCGGCGCTTCTCGGGTCCACCGGCGCTTCCCGGGCTCCGCGGCTCCCCACCATAATATAAGATATTTACAATCTAAAACATGACATAGTAGGTTTTGATTTTGTTCAAACAATCTCTCCAAATAAAATTTCATATTAATACTCTTTATCTGCTTTGGAAAAAAAACATGATTTGAAATGGATAGCCATCTCCTGTCATGATACACAACTAGTTCCGATAGAAAGTTGTTTTTTTTAAGAAATTTGTAGAGGCAAGATTAACCGTTCGTTTATATCGCAATAGAAATTACCTAACCTTACTATGACCAGAATATAGTGCCTTTTTTGGCTTCACTAATCTAATTTATCAGGGTGAATGCATGCACTTGACATGATTCAAAAGGGAGAACATTATATTTCCTTTGGGGAGAAAAAATCTTTTAATATCTCTGACATAATTTTACAGTGTTGAAAAAAAGCGAAAAGAAAAGGCCTAAAAAGATTGGAAGAAAAGGTAGGTAAGAAAAAAATGCTCACATTTGCAAATTCCAGCTGCACTTGGGTGCCAGATGGACCTGGCATAGCATGCTGGAGGGCAACCTCCTGACCTAGCGTTGGTGGGGCAGCTATTAGAGGTCCAGGGATAGCGGATGGGCAAGCGATGTCACAATCCTGTGCAGATTGGGCTGCGGCTTGGGCAGGCAACACTTGTTTAGGAGGCTTCGGCCAGCGACCATATTGGACAACTGTCGCCTTCGCAGGGGCCGCATTATTACCCCTTGCTCTCTTACTGGGAGGCAGGCGGGCATTCTTCACAATTTGCCTTAAAAGAAGAGAAAAAAGTTAGTATCGAAATAATTTCCCCCTTTTTTACAGAAGGAAAATTAGTACCCCCATCCACATAGCCATAATTTTGTCTAGAAAGGCATTTATCACTAAGAAAGCCCCCCTACGCCAGCATTTTCAGTGAAGCAAGAAGTAAAAATATAATAAACTCAGAAATCAAATGCTATTTTAATTAATTAAAAAAGCTTATTCATAGACATCCCAGCCCCCCTTACTTTTCATGCAAAGAAACACTTTGTTTTCATTTTACAATAATGGCGATAGAATTGAGGCATGTCCCCCCCCCCCTTCACCAATGTCCTAAATATATTGTTAGTAATTATTTTTGGAAATAATCCCGTTTCACTCCTCCAAAAATACAGGTTAGGAATCCACAAGCTTAATAAACAGCAATCTCTTTTTTGCTTAAAACTGTTTTAATTTGAGAAAGAGAGAAACAATCCTTTTTCTCAATGAAACCTTTTGGTTAAGTCGCTAACGTAAAGGATTAACAAGCAGGAAGTGCAATTGTGGGGTGTCAGCTGTTTAAATCATTGCGGAAAAATGTTTTTAAGTCAAGTAAGCGGCGGCGGCTTAAATGGAAACGGTATATTAATAGCTAAGGGATAGACAGAAGTTGAATGTCACTTTTTGATAGGCTTACAGAAAGAATAAATTTATCGAAAAAAGAGAAATATTTCTATTGGAAGAATTATACTTGTAAAAACAGTGGGGTGGGGGGTTTGAGGGGGTTTTATGTGGTAAAAAGAACATATTTTATGTTTTCTAGTGAGTATAAAGATAGCATGGTGGGGGAGGGAGGACTTACTTAGATATACTAGAGAGTGACCAATTATAATCTTGCGGAAATGTTTTGTTAATTTAGCGGCTTAATGGCTAAGGGATTGACATAAAGTTGACTGTCACTTTTAAATAGGCTTACAGAAAGAATAAATTTATTTCTATTGGAAGAATTATACTTGTAAAAACAGTGGGGTGTTTGAGGGGGTTTAGGTAGTAAAAAGAACATATTTTATGTTTTCTAGTGAGTATAAAAGATAGCATGGTGGAGGAGTTTGTATTGTGGGGGAGGGGGTACTTACCTAAATATACTGGAGGGTGATCAAGGAAAGTAATTTTATTTTGAAAATAAAAAATTAAAATGTACTAAAACAGAACTTACATTGCTAATTGTGGCTGCCAAGGCTTCAAGCTCATCAATAACATTCATTCTTGTTCTTTCAACTGTGTCACAATACTTTCTGATAATTTAATCACAATGCATGTCCGTTATATACGAAATCTCAAGGGCGAATTGTTATGTAATGGAGAAAATCATATGTAAGCGAGCCTCTGATTGGCTGAGAAGGAGATGTATCCGAGTCTCTGATTGGCTGAGAAGGATGCATGTACTTCCGGTTTCCTATTCCTGGATCTTAACATTCGCCCCGAGCCTGCACTTGGCCAAAACAACAATGAAGCTATATTTGTTTCTTAATTCCCCTTTCGTAAATCAATAATCCCCCTAGCGATTATGTAAATCAAGTTCTCGGAAATTCACTTCCCCCTCGAGTCCTAGATCAATACATTGCCCATAGCGTGCACTTGGCCAAACAACAACAACAAAACAAGATCTTGAAAGAAGTGTCATTGACCCTGTTCCCCATTAGACTCAATAATCCAGAAAACATCCATCAAAGTGAGGAAAATCTTGTCTTGAACTGACAAAAACCATAAAACAGACATAAATTGATGTTGACATCCATTAAAAACAACAAATAAATTGTCCAACACTCATAACCGTCCAAGAAACATCCATAAAAGTGAGAAAAATCCTGTTTTTTCAAGTGAGAAAAATCATGATTTTTCATTCTCAGTGACAAAAACCATAAAAACATGCATAAATTATGTACTGTCACGAGCTCATGACTCCTTTCTACTCTCCCTCCGTAACCCTCCCAGGAAGTTCCCATTTTCCTTAAATCTTTCCTTACGACATCTTCCCATCGCAACCAGGGACGACTTGCCTTTCGTTCGGCCCTAGAGGGTTGACCAAAAGGAACAATCTTTGGCAATCTGAGTAGTATAAGCCTTTGCTATACAAAGCGAAGGCCATATACAGAAGATAATTGGACTCCAGCCAGAACATTTAGAAACAACCTATGACGATAATATAGCGGGGCTCCAAATAAGGACTCGCTAAGAATAATCTCTTCTGAAGTGTTAGAAGCAATATGACAGAAATTCTATTTTTAATATAGTTTCATTGAATTAGAGTGTATAAATAAAGCGTACATCTGAGACTGATGTATCAGTTCTTATTCATTTGATGATTGAGCAATATATAGTTGACATTATGGACAACCAAAATGGCGTTAACCAATTTTTCGATGTAAGTTTCTTTTATATGAATAATTAAGGTATTTCTCCGTTCAAATAGTTTCGATAGATCTTGTATTTCAATACTCTAAGAGTTATATTTGTACACGAAAATTTATAAAGAAATAAAGCACATAGAAACACGATAATTTAACGGGAAAAAATAATAATAAAGATTAATTACATATCGACCTACTTCCTTTTAGGCTTATATCTGATAGTATCTTAATGACTTGTTTCAACTGTTGAAAAACTGAGCACAATAGGCTGTTATTATTCAAGAGTGTACCATATATAATCTTAGGACGTAAAATTAGTCAATTGCCGAATATTCTTCCCCTCTACTCTGCTCACCTCGTCTAGTTTTAATTAGGGTGTGAAAAGAGGAAAAGTGTTTTCCGCATTGCAACAGATATCAGGGCTAATTAAAATGATTTGCATAGGTGTAAATTAATCAAAAAAGCTTTTTGTAAAAAATTAGCTATTCATAAAAAATTAAAGAGCTCCATTAAACCAAAAAATGAACTAAAATACAATCAAATAATCTACCAAGCATACAACTACTACAAATCAATATCAATAAATAAATGAAACCCAAAACCAACAGAAATTAAAATAAGTCAAACTACAACGAGCAGAAATTAATCTGAATAGGGTTCTAAGCCCTATGCTTTCTAAAAGCCAGAATATAATTTGTACTTTACAGAAAAAATCAAATAAATTTACATAGCAAATGCGCATTATCAGTTTAATATACATATGCTGATATTTATTTCTTAAAATATTAATTTATTTCTGTTTTCTTAAAGTTATAAAAGTGAAAACATTTAAAAGAATTTTTTCAGCAAAGTACAAATTATATTCTAGCTTTTACCAAGCATAGGGTTTAGAACCCTACTCAGATTAATTTCTGATCGTTTTGAGTTTGACTTATTTTAATTTCTGTTTGTTTTTGGTTTCATTTATTTATTGATACTTATTTGTAGTAGTTAAATGTTTGTTGGATTATTTTATTCTATTTTTGCTCATTTTTGGTTTAATGGAGTTATTTACTATTTTTATAAAAACTTATTTTGTACAAACAGATTTTTGGTTGATTTCTGATCGTTTTATATTGACATAGTCTTTTTCAAGGAGAAATACTGAGCCTCTTATGAAGTTAAGCAATTATCCCTTCCATAAAAACCTTTAATACCCCCTGGGCATAACTAACAATCCTTGCCCCCAATCTCTGGGGTTTGTTTCAACCCCAAAAGCCTTGTATTATGATATTTACACTATTTTGAATAGAATGGCTATCTCAAAATTTCTATTAGATGCATATCGGGACAATATGACGTCTGTGTAGGGGGAGAGGGTAGCTACCCACAGATAACTTTGACTCTTAAAAATAGCACTAGAGCACCTGATTACCAATCCAATGAGCCCCCTTTGAAGTTTAAAAGACCACACTTTCTATAAAAACCGAATATTTCCCCAGGGTATAACTTATAACCCTTGCCCTGAGGGTTGGGGGATTTTTTATCCTCAAAGACATAACTTCTAGACCTTTCTGATAGGCTTAACAAAATGGATGTATCAAAATGGTGATTGGAAGTGCTTTGGGAAATGATAGGCGCGGAGGGCGACATTTGCTCTCTGATCACTTTCGACTAATAAAAAAGAAAGTAGTCCTCTCAATTTCGAATTGAATGAGCCCTTTTTCAAGCTTCTACTCTAACGGGGGGGGGGGGCTAAAAGAGAAGAGTGGGTGGAGGAGAAATTTAACAATTGTTTGCCATATAAATTCTTTTGGTCTGACCATCGATTCCACTGTTTAAGAACCTCACCACAAGGCTTAGCCATAACATCTAGGGTCTTCTTCTTACTAGCTTTCTTGTTAGCACCAGCAAACCAGGTCATAATGATCAGATTCCTTAGGGAGCGATTAGAGACACAAGAGGACCAATATTCTGAAAAAACACTAAAATGAAGAGACGCAAATAAGAAAGTAATGGATTTATTTTTACTCATATGAGCAGTACAGGACTGTGTCCAGGAACGTTAAATATAAGGGTACTTCTTACACTGACACGAGCACTGTAGTTTATGGAGCACAGTTAAAATACACCAAGACAATAAACTCCTGATAGACAGAAAACCCACTGGTAACTGACTGCCTGTTTGACGCTAAATCTCGCCAACTATACTTTTCGAATTAGCCTAAGGTTACATTAAGGTGTCACTCGAGATGTGTCACAGGTATTCCCATTGGACTAAGATACACATAATTCGATAACTTCAATTCTGCATAATTTATTACTATAAAATTGACATCTTGGAATTCTTCCTTTCAAACAAAGTCTTGTATCCCAATTGCTTATGTCCTACTTTGCATAATTTAGTTCCGCAAAAGTCTTGTAGTCAATATTTTTATTCAGCAATCAATTAGTTTTTTGTGTTATCTTCAGAATTTCCCACCTCTTAAAGACAGTTGTATCGTTTTTGCTAGTGAAACTTTGTTTCTCTATTGGCTACTTTGTTTGCACCTGGGAGACATTGTTCAACATTGGCGCCCGCAATCTTGTTTAAACCAGAAATTGAAAGGCAGTATTCTTTTTATCAGATTCAAGAATACCTCAAATAATGCTTCTAATGTTCTTTTGTTATCTTAGCTGGGAAGTGAAATTCTTCTTTAGTCGAAGCGAAAAGAGTCTTGCGAGATTGTTATCATTTTAACCATTTTAATTGATACGCAAAATAATTCGATACATAGCAAAAAATCCGATCTAGGCACTTGCCGTGAAAAGTGAAATCAATAGATATTTCGTGGCTATCTTAATTAAGCAAACTGCATGACGCGAATGCCGTGTCTTTTAGCTTAGCGTTCTTTCAGAAAATGGGACTGGTATTTTTTTTAATTATTAATTCGAATGGGAGGCTGACATTTCTCGACCTTTGATTTCGCTACACATTTCCCTTCCCATTGTTTTAAAGATTTCCCCATCGTTGTGCACACTAGGTCTTCTTTCACTTTTGAATTTCGACTAAGTCGAAGTCGAAATATATTTCAAATTTTATTGATCCAACAATTTAATTTTATTTCTGTTATAAATTTTACGTATTCCTGACTTCTCATGATACTTATGTTTTCGATACATTACTTAAGTCCCTTTACCAAATAGAGTTTTCTACTGATTATAATACTATTGATTATATGATTGAATATCCAATTATTGTTTTCCTCCACCCAATACTGAGAATATCTTCCCTTGATGCGCTAATACTTCTATATGACTTAAACATTCTTCTCTTCTTTTAAATACTAGAAATATGCCGTCACCTGACATGATGATGATTCTTCGTGAATAAAAATACACGTTTCTCATTTCTAATGCTACATTATACTTGCACCTGGCGCTTTACTAATATGATAAGTCATACTCTAATAATAGCTTGAATAAATAAGCTGCGAAACATATATATGCGAATTAAAAGCAACTGATAAAACAGTTAATCATCACACACTATTAAAAGGTTTTAACTTGATTGCTGGAGTAGCATTGGAATAATGTCACTTGTTTCATCTGTTTCTTGTTCTGTTTCTCAATATTCACTAGAGTTAATAATAGATACATATACATATATACTTTCACACTTACTTCGTCACCCTACGTGTCTTTATACTACCCATATACGCTGTCACTTTGTTTTGGCTTCCACTTGATTTGTGTCTGAATGGGTTAATTGTTCATGGGTTTGTCTTCTTGGTTTTCCTTACTGGCGCTTTATACTTGGGAAAAAGAATTTTAAGACATTTGCAGATTGCAATTCCCGTACAAAATTGTTCGTGCGTAGTTCTTCTTATTAATACGATGGGCTGGTTTCAACTTATTATAAAGCATAAATCTTTTCTTTGCAGATGGATCAAAACTTAATATCATAGTCTGTTTCAATATCCTGTCCTTTATTTGTTCTTAAGGTACATAATCGTTGAGGGATTGATCCCTGGGATTGCTATATTGATAGTTAGGTTGAGTTTTCTTCTGGAATTTAAAACACATACAGTTTGTGGGTTCCGTAAAAATTGTTAATGTTTGGCTCTTCTTTTTATGAAGGATGGGCGGGTTTTTTAATTCATTATAAGCAAAATACACTTATTTTTACAGATGGGTTGAAACTTTATTTTGGTGTCTGTTTCAATACATTGTCTTTGATCCGGGGTTTATATGACCGCACTTTCTATAAAAACCCAATATTTCCCCAGGTTATAACTTATAACCCGTGCCCTGAGGGCTGAGGGATTCTTTATCCTCAAATAAATAATTTCTAGACCTTTCTGATAGGCTTAACAAAAGGGATTTATCAAAATGTTGATTGGAAGTGTTTGGGGAAATTTTAGGCGTACAGGGAGACATTTGCCCTCTGATAGCTTTCGACTAATAAAAAAACACTAGTTCTCTCAATTTTGAATTGAATGAGCCCTTTTTGAAGCTTCTACTCTAAAGGGAGAGGGGCTAATAGAGTAGAGTAGGGGGGAATTAACAAATGTTTGCCACATAAATTCTTTTGGTCTGACCATCGATTCTACTGTTTAAGAACCTTACCATAAGGCGTAGCCATAGCATATAGGGTAGTCTTTTTACTAGCTTTCTTTTTAGTACCAGTACACCAGGTCATAAGAATCAGATTCCTTAGGGAGCGATCGGAGGCAAAAGAGGACTAATTTCCTGAGAAATACTAACATGAAGAGACGCAAATAAGAAAGTCATAGATTTATTTTTACTCACAAGAGTAGTACAGGACAGTGTTCAGGAACGTTAAATATAAGGGCACTTCTTACACGGATAGGAGTACTGTAGTTTATGGAGCACAGTTAAAATACATCAAGACTACCAAAAGTTCATAAACTGAGTCTAATGCAAAGCAAGGTTAAAATGTTAAACTTGGCTCATCACAATTCACTTGTTATTACATCAAGACCGATCCTAGCCTTATAATAGGCTGACAATTAAATAATGAAAACTGATAATAAATTCCCGATAGACTGAAAACTGACTCTCCATAGAGTGCTAACTGACTGCCTGTTTTACGCTAATTCTCAACAACTATACTCTTCGAATTAGCCTAAGGTTACATTAAGGCGTCACTCGAGATGTGTCGCTGGTATTCCCATTGGACTAAGATACACATAATTCGACGACTGCAAATTCTGCATAAATTATTACTATAAAATTGACAGCTCGGAATCCTTCCTGTCAAGCAAAGTCTTGTATCCCAATTGTTTATGTCCTACTTTGCAAAATTTAGTTCTGCAAAAGTTTTTTAGTCAATATTTTTATTGAGCAATCGATTACAGTTTTTTATGTTATCTTCAGAATTTCCCATCTCTTAAAAATAGATGTATCTGTTTTGATAGTGAAACTTTGTTTCTCTATCTGCTAATTTGTTTGCACCTGGGAGACATTGTTAAACATTGGTGTCCAATATCTTGTTTAAACCAGAAATTGAAATGTTGTTCTTTTATTATACTTAGTTGGGTAGCAAATTCTTCTCTAGTCGTTGCGAAAAGAGTCTTGCGATATTGTTATCATTTTAACGATTTTAATTGATACGCAAAATAACTCGTTACATAGTGAATAAATCAAATCTAGGCACTTGGCGTGACAAGTGAAATCAATAGATATTTCGTGGCTATCTTAATTAAGCAAGCTGCATGACTTGAATACCGTGTCTTTTAGCTTAGCGTTCTTTCAGAAAATGGGACTTGTGTTTTCTTAATTATTAATTCGAAAGGGAGGCCGACATTTCTCAACCTTTGATTTCGTTACACATTTCCCTTCCCATTGTTTAAACGATTTCCCCATCGTTGTGCCCATTAGGTCTTCTTCCACTTTTTGAATTTTGACTAGGTTTCGTTATTATGGATTTTATTGATTCAACAATTTAATTTTATGTCTGTTATAAATTTTACGTATTCCTGACTTCTTATGATGCTTATGTTTTCGCTACATTACTAAAGTCCCTTCACCAAATAGAGTTTTCTACTGATTATAATACTATTGATTATTTTATGGAGTATCTAAATATTGTTTTCCTCCACCTAATACTGAGAATATCTTCACTTGATGCGCTAATACTTCAATATGACTTAAATATTCTTCTCATGTTTCTAATACTAAAAATGTGCCGTCACCTGACATGATGATGATTCTTCGTGAATGAAAATACACGTTTCCCATTTCTAATACTACATATCTAATAAAACACCACCTTACGCTTTACTATTATGAAAAGTCATTCTCTAATAACAGCTTGAACAAAAAAGCTGCAATGCATATATAAGCCAATTAAAAGCAACTGATAAAAGAGTTAATCATCACACACTATTAAAAGGTTTTAACTTGATTGCTGGGAGTAGCATTGGAATAATGTCACTTGTTTCTTCTGTTTCTTGTTCTGTTTCTCAATATTCACTAGAGTTAATAATAGATACATATACATTTACACTTACTTCGTCACCCTACGTGTCTTTATAGTGCTCACATACGCTGTCACTTTGTTCTGGCTTCCTCTTGATTTGTCTGAATGGGTTAATTGTTCATGGGTTTGTCTTCTTGGTTTTCCTTATTTGCACATTTACTTGGGAAGAAGAATTTTAAGACATTTACAGATTGCACTTCCCGTACAAAATCGTTCGTGCGTAGTTCTTCTTATTAATACGATGGGATGGTTTCAACTTATTATAAAGCATAAATCTTTTCTTTGCAGATGGATCGAAACTTAATTTCATAGTCTGTTTCAATATCCTGTCCTTCATTTGCTCTTAAGTTACATAATCGACGAGGGATCAATCACTGGGATTACTATATTAATAGTTAGGTTGGGTTTTCTTCTGGAATTGAGAACACGTACAGTTTGTGTTTCCCGTAAAAATTGTTCATGTTTGGCTCTTTTTGTTATGAACAATGGGCTTGTTTTTTTACTCATTATAAGCAACATACACTTATATTTACAGATGGGTTGAAACTTGATTTTGGTGTCTGTTTCAATACATTGTCTTTGTCCGGGTTAGAATAAACAATTGTTGAGGTATTAGCCTCTGGGATTACTCTCGGTCCTCAGGATTTAATGTTTGGGACCTTGCTGTCTAAGGATAGTTATTCGACGGATGTTATGCAGTTTTCCGACATGCTGGTCGATGGGGTTTTCAAGATAATTGCCGTTAGGTGGTCATGGAATATCCTGATCGATGAGGTTATTCAGCGTAGTGTTACCTGGTATTAGGTTGTTGTAACTGTAAATATCATCACATTGTTGTCTTCTTGGATATTTCTTGTGAGTACTCTTCGTTGGTTGTCGAATGATGAAAATAGGTACTACTCAGTTGTATCTTTACGGGTTGTATACACGAAAAGATTGACTTCCATTAGGTTACTCCAATTCCTGGAATAGAAATACCTAGGCAGAATCACATGTTCTCTTTGACGGGTAGATTACAATACATCAAAAAGATAGTATCTAACATAATTAGACATACTTAACGGTACTTATCGTTTGACACAACCGTGGCAAGTAATTACATTGATACTGTTAAATCGATTAAAACGATATTACATTTAAGAGAGATTTTTACCTACGTCTTGGTATTTTTCCATACTTGTCGCAAACATACTGGATAACTGTCAGAAAAACTGAGTAATCGTTAGAAAATTGACCAAGCTAAAAGAAAACTAATATAATATTAACTTTGGACAAAAATCTTAATATACACTTTAACGTACTTTGATGCATTTATTTCATTTAAAGCGTCCTTTAACGCCCGACTGATTCTACATTAAATTTTAAACTGTCTAGTTAAACATGAGGTAGCTTACATGGTTTAACATGAGGTCTCAATTTACTATACATTTTCATGCCTTTATTGTTCACGCACGATCATGCTGTTTAAGAAACGCATACTGCTGTGTCATAGCTGCTTGTTTGTACGTAAACGATAATTAGAGGAACAGGAATGGACTTGGCATGGATGAGTGAGGACCTCTATACCAACTCGCTTGATAATGTCCTCCCTTTTTACTAGGCTTGAGAGTCTTCTGGGGGTTCCAGGCTTAGCTTCTGCATTTCAATTGGTTCAATATGGTCTTCCTTTGGGTTTTGTCTTCGCGGTCTCAGAATTTTTCATAATTCAGAGTTAACAACATCCTTATAGTCAGGGAAATCATGAATAATAAACATATGGTGAAAAGTGTATTCCACAAAATTTGTTGAAAATAGTCTGTATCTACTTTCTACGTACGTTAATCTTTGGTCTTCATTAGTAAATAGGGGAATTTGGGAGTCTAATGCTTCTTTTATCTTTGTAAGTGATAGGGTTCCCTTGATATTCTCTATTTTAGACCATATTGATGTTCGTACTTCCTCATTATTAATATTCGGAATGGTGTACGATAAGCTGACTGCCTTGAAATTGATTATCTTAGGGCTTATCATATTTGTGCTTGTAGTTATTAATGGTGCTTTTACTGTCGTTTCTTTGGTTACTAATCGACACCCTTGTTTTATGGTTATCGTTCCTACATCTTGTCATAGTAATTCAGGTCTCTAACTCGAATCGATTCTTTCCGTGTTATTATAGCATGATATGGTTACGACAGTATCACTTGGAACAGAAAATAGCCATAGATCATTTTTAAGATGTATGAATATCTCTCGTTTGGTATTCCCTATCAAAGCTTCACAAGAATTAAGGATTTCTTCTTGTTGGGTTTCTCTTTCTAACACACAAGATCCGGATTTGACATTGTGAATGGGCAAAGTTAGCTGACATACTAGGTTTTTGAACAATACACATTCCTTTAGTTCCTGTGGGTTAGCCAAAGCACACTTTCTTCTGTTTTGATCAACAAGCAAATATTCTGCTTCAGCCGTAATAGTCATTAATAAATTAGTCTGCCCTATATTAGCTGGAAAGGTAGAAATTTTATACAGGTCATATATGGATTGCTGATTTATTTGTGGAATTGTTACTACTGTGAATAATTGTTCATTTATCTCTGGGATATGAACCTTCAGCTTTGTGTAATAATGGAATAGGTTTGCCACTGCTGTCTCTGCAGTAGATGCAGACCAAACGTTAGATGCGTTTTTATTTCGTCTAGAATATTTTTTAGGTTATTGGGATCTACTAGGTCGTAAGATAAGGTTCCTCCGGTAAAGACAAACAAAGCGATTTCGAATTTATTGACATCCGTCACTAGGTTGAGCAATGACATTGTAACTATGTCAAGTGACATCATCATAATGCTCGAATCTGTTATCACACGATCTTCCCTCGTTTTCTTAGGTAATTCATTATTTTTACTGTCTTTAAGATTGCTTCAATCTTATCTCGTTGATAATTGGCTATGCTAGCTTGTATTTTCCGGACGTGTAAGGTCACGTTCATGGCGTTATTCAGTTTTCCTTATGTTTTTCCCTTAGGACGTTCATGGTTTCTTCTGTTGATAGCCCAAATAGGCGGGAAGCGAGTTCTCCGACAATTGGAATTAGACCAGTGGATCTACGATATTTGCTTTTTCGAAAAAATACTTAGAAGAGTCTAGTGGTACTTTGTTTTAATTTTGTAATCGCTGTATTGAACAATTCGAATAAGGCTTGTAATCTCTGCTATATAATATTAAGAAGGATTGGTGGATTGATACTTTTGAGTCGTTTTTCTTATCTAGATCATGTAACGGTAAGATATTATCTTTTATTGGCTCGTTGGCCATGTTTAGTCTGGTGCACATATGTTTGCCGTCTATTGTCCAACATTTTTTGGGGCACCGAGTACATCTTTCTTCTTGTTATCAGAGCTGTAACCTTGAACTGAGATAGCTTGTATTGCAGTGTGCACTGTTGGGCTCCTCGCTCTTTGTTTCATACAGACTTTGCCGAAAGAATAGGTTCGTGTTAATGTTGCTCCTCTGGTCCATACCCATCTTGTAAATTACATTGGTTTCTGATAAGTTAAGGTAATTAATTTGCTTGGTGATTCTTCATTGAGTATGAAATTAAGATCTTGTATTTATGTTTTTGAGTTAGGTCTTCGAGATCTGGACCAAATAAATTTTGTTTTACATTTAATTCTTGACCGTGAATTTATAAAGAACTATATATATATATATATATATATATATATATATATAATATATATATATATATATATATATATATATATATATATATATATATATATATATATATATATATATATATATATATATGTATATATATATATATATATATATATATGATATATATATATTATATATATATATATATATATATATATATATATATATATATATATATATATATATATATATATATATATATATATATATCTTGGAATTGTTATTGTTGACTTATAGAGCAAAAACATGTTAATACACTAGTAGCCTATTTTTATCATGCACACTCAAATAAAATTTTCGTACTAACAATAAATGATTACACTAGATGGCACTACACTAGATGTATGGTGACAACAATAGACAGTCACTATTAGGCTATTGAAGTGAATTGGGATTTATCATAACATAAGGCACTTGTAGTCGCATTAATGTTGATTAAGCGATTTTTGTATTTATTGTTTTGAAATGGAAGAATGTTTTATGCCAATATTTTGGGAGTTGATGATTTTGAGTGGAATTTCTGATCGAATTATTTGTAAATACGGTTTCCTTCCCAGGTCATCGAGATTTGATTTTAGTATTGGTGTATTCTTTGGTTGTACGGCGTTCGAACCAGACAACCTCAATATATTACTAAGTCGATAGTCCTCCCATGACGATACGTTTGTGGTGAGAAATTTTTAATTAGAAAACTATGTTATTTTCATCTTGCTTGCCCGTGTTCATGTGTATTAAATGCAGTGATAACCAGTTTGGGAGATGCAGACCTCTCGACGTAGCAGCTATATCATGTTCTTGCATATTTTGTCGAATGACTTTGCGGCACCATTCAGTTAATGAGAGCGGGCTGTGTATGATTCTTGCAATGGTAAAAATTAAGTGTATATGTATTTCATAGCAACACTTTTGTTCGCACACAATTATGTCAAAGCCAGGGAACACTTTGGTTCCGAAATTTTCATCTCCTTCGAAGAGATTTAGAATTATTTTCTTAATTAAAGTGGTTGATTTTGTTATGGGGTTTATATGTAAGGCTTATGCAATTATTATGTAGGGTTTTAAGGAAGTTTCCTTCACTTAGCAGGTTGTATCCTCGATGTATCAAAATGGAAAGAAATCTTAGGGGCCAAATCGTGGTGAAGCCGTTATCGTCCTGAATATGTCAATGGTTTCCGCGATAAATTCAGACATTAGAGGGTACTTCGTCATTGGGATTTTTTGTATTAAAATCTTGAACGCCAAATTGCACATAGCCTGGTATATTCAAGTGTCCTTGTCATACACGTGCACTAAAATTATAATAAACTAAACTTGCCATTACTCTTAGGATTACCCTGTCTTCCAAGGTTTTCCTGGAAGATTTTAAAAGGAAATGTAGTGTAGTGCAGTCGAGGTCCTCTACTGTCTTGATTATCACAATTTCACTCAAGGATCCGTTTACATTATCTATATTGTGGCTTTTCTTGCGTTTTCATAAGGTTTCAACTGCTGGGTCAAAAGTGTTTAATTGTAGGTTACTGGGGGATCTTATCATGTTGTTCTTTCTTTAATGTTATTATTAACTTTTGATTGTTAGTTAACATTAGCAACGTACCATATAAGTCGCTTTTTTCGACGTCTTACTGGACCAGTGGTGACGGCTACTTGCGTACCGGTATCTGCAAATGTTTTTATTTTAATTTTCGTTGATGACATATTTATTGGATTTAAGCGGACTCGTTTTTTTGTTAAGTTGTTTATTGGGAAGAACAGGGAAAATTAGAACTTTTGTTAGTTTTCTTTTTCTTGTTCCTTTTACTTTTATGGGCGTCTCTTTTTCTTTGGTACACCTTGTTACGTCTCACAAATAAATCGCTTCCTTGAGCTTTGTATTCCTCGGATTCGGGGTTAAATTAAATTATTTATGATATCGGATTTCAAGTAAAGGATGATTTACCTTAAGTAGTTATTTTGATTAAGTATAATTTTGCTAATGGTCAAAGTATTTTTGGGGTTTTCGTAGAGTTCTTTCTGTAAAAGTATGAGTTGATTTTCATAGGGGAGTTACTTGGTTAAACCATGATGATTAATGGGACAATACACACCACTGGTCACCACCCCTTGACCTCCAGCTCCCCACGACAAGAGCGCTCCCATAAGGACCGGACACAATACATTGAAGTAGCGCGGGTAAACTTTGTGTCGAAGCGTATTAGGTGAATCGACGATACACCATGTCTTTTCGGTACGAGAATTTGTATCTAATATAATACCCTTATACCAGAGTATATTAGTCAAAAACACCCCCTCCGCCAAGAGTAATTTTCATTTTCCCAGATATGGGCTTTCATTGAAAGTATTAGGTTTCTTACTACTTATGAAAAAGATTTTCAATTTCCCAAATGTGGGTCTTCGTCGAGATTGCTAGGCCTCTCACTACTTATTAAGAGAAAAATTATTTTTCCCCAATATGAGCTTTCATTGACAACACTAGGCCTCTCTTTACTTATGCTTGATCGAATGTCCGTTCCAACCGACTCATGGGTGAGTGCCAGAATTTCAATAGTCAACAACTAAAAATTTGAGAATTTTTTTTTACACGACTCATAGTTAATGTTTACATTGAATTATCGAATCGCAAGATTCCATAATGTAGAGGTTATCATGGTTCTGTGGGTTGAAATCGCTAGTTTTATTTTGTTTCTCTTTGACTTTTGCGACAGAAGAGGGTGCTGCACCTTCAAATGATGTTATATAGTATTCCTACGGAGAATTAATAAATAAATACAGCCTTTATGCTTAATCGTAAATAATATTTACGTATTTTAATTATCAGCATTGAACTTGACGAGATCGCAATTTGTCTTAGGAAAAAGAACAAATTAAAGATTTTAGTTTTAATTATAATCATAACCGCATTTATGCATTATTTGCTAGCAGCGATCACAAAATAGAACTAAAAAGGTATTTACGTCTTGTAGCGATTACATAGAAGAAATAAAGCTAGGTTAATCCTAATGAAGTGTACTAAAATATGATAAAAATATAATACTTTCGTCGTAAAGTTAATGGAAGTGTGACAGAAAAATACGGAAACCAGGCCGTGCAAAACGCATTGTATTAAAAACTTAATTACTTTTATCTGTTAAATTCCAATTAGCAGACGCCTGCACAGCCAGGGTTTACTTCGCTCAGGCTAGGTCGATTATACCTATGCTAATAGCAAATAGACATAAATTATAATACTGCTCCGCCTTTCGCTTTTCTCGAGCCCGCAAACAATTTATCTCCTTTAGTTCAGGGCCTTAACTCGCTACGTTGCTACAAGAAGTTTATCATATCAACTTGTTTTGCTTCCGCGGCAGAAGAGTGCCGCGCGGCAGGAAGGGGTCCATACATCTAAATACGATATTACATACACTCTCTTTCTTTTGAATTTACCACAAAGTTTGGCAAATCTTTATATTAGTGGCGTATTCAAATGCTTAAAAACAAACTTGCTCTATTCCTTTGGATCAGATTCAGTCCTAAGGGTATCAGATACAGTCCTTAGTATGCTTATAATGCTTTTTATTTTCAATCTATATAACTACCTATAGCTTTTCATCGCTTTTTATAGTAATTTTCACAGTTAGCATGATATATAATGGAAACACTCTTTTAAACGCATATGAGAAACTTTTTTACCTTGCGGCAAACTAGCTTAATCAACTTTATAATGCAAAATTCCTTGAAGGCATTAAAAAATGAACCGGTAGTTTTACTATAAAACAGGCCATTTAGATTTTTTCGCTAATTCGAATAAATCTCCATTATCAAAAAATTATTTATAGCCCTGAACAGTCATTATTCCGTAGGCTATATGTAAAAGGCTGTCCCATCCTTAACGCCTTGTTCTTTACCCAATTTTTTTTTGTATTAAAAAAGTAGAGTTATGACATCTGGGCAATTTAGGCTCATCTTATTTTCAAAAATTTTTCAATAGGGGTATTTTTCGGATAAATGCTTAAGAGGTGAGATTTCACCCTCCTCTGGCTTATAGGCGTAAAGGTTGGTGCGCATAAAGGCATGTTATCGGCACAAATGCACGCTTGTCACAAATGCACGCTTGTCATTATTTTTCCTCCTTCCTATTACTTACTTCTAAATATTACCTAAAGCCGTCGGCCTTTTCTGTTCTAGAAGGCCGCTGGCACGCCGTATCTTTATTTTAGGGGCAATTTTTCAGTGCATCTGGATGTATATACTTCGAGCCGTTATTTATATATGATTTTAATGGGTTATAACTATGTTTTAAGTCGTTATTGGGCAACCGAAATGCTTATTTATCTTTCGGTTCAAGAGATTAAATCCTTTAATTATGCTTGAGTTTTTTTTGCGAGGACTTTTTTTAATCCTAGGTATATTTCTCTGTTTATCTGGATTCCAAAACAGGATAATATTTGCTTACTGTTAAGGCCAAAAGATATTAACCTATTTATTGTTATGGTCGCCTTTCATCGCAAAAGCGATTGCTATAGCTTGCTAAAACTGAGGGTGACTTTTATGTTATAACATACTTAATTGCCCCATAAACGTCGATTCTAATTCTTGGGGTGGTTTCACTTTTACATATATACTTGGCGTATATTTCTTGGTTTTAGTTTAGTTTCATATGTGCTGCAGTGAGTAAATTCCGCTTTATTTGTGACTACAATTTACAATATTGTGGGACTTTAATAATGGATCTCGTATATTTTTGGACTTACAAAAAGTCCATTTTTGGGAAATTATTGACTTTTCGTAGACAGCATACGACTGGAATGATATTGGGATTACTATTCAATGAACTAGATCTTAGCTAAAGCGAGTGCCACGCTTGGCTTAAAAGGTGCGTAAACTAATTTTTAATTATGCCGTAAAAATCATTTGAAAAACAAAGGAATTACTAGGATAATATCAAAATTTTCTCGTTGTTCCTATCGTTTTAAGATCAGTTTCTTCTCATGTTTTACTGATAGTGATAGTTTGTTTTAACAAAGTTATTTTGCTTAATGTTATTTTCCGCTCAGTCAATTAATATGTTTTTTAGACCGCTATTGGCTGCATATTGCCTATTGGCTGCTACCCTGCGCGGAGGAGCTGTCCTCTTCGTGCTTTGCCAATAAGGAGAAGATGCCTCCTGGCTGTGTTTTCCACATGTCTACATACACGTGTCTCGATTTTCGTCTGCTCGCAAGCGAAATTGCAGAGAAATTAGTTTAAGATTAGTTTTAGTTTTAGTTAATAAGTTAATATTTTTAAATATTAACTTATTTTTAAGTTTATATTTTTAAATATTTAGTTAATTAGTTAATAAGAAATTATTTTTAGAAACGTTTGCAGAGAAATTAGGCAAGAGTTAAAAAATAGCTATTTTCGTTCGCACAAGTTTTACACTGCTTATTCGCGAATGGTTAATATCGACTATGCTATAATTTTAATTCTTCAGTCGTGAGACACAACAGGGTAGGCTTGCCAGAACTCTAGTTCTAAAATTTTCATTAACAAGGGAAATTCTTCCTCTTATCTCTGATGAAATTTCTTATTTATTCTAGCAATTGGTCTTTTCTGTCATTGAGGGGCTTGCGAATTCGTTTAAATTGGTGTGCCTGTTATTGGACGTCTAGTGTGCACTTTAGAATGAGAAAGTTATTTGTTTATATTTCACTTGTTTTAGGACACTATAACCAGGCTAATTTCCGCATCATGGGTTATCTTTCTCTAGGTTTCGACTTACTCTACGGGTTATTTTTACATAATGATTTTTATTTTAAATTTGATTTTACCTACCGATTAAGTTTATGGGTTGAAACGTTCGATTTAGCTAAAGCCGTGGAATTTTTTATTTTTCCTACGAGTTAAAAGTTTTGTGAATAAGAGCATGTGGCACTTTTTGTGCTGCACATTCTTCTAATTGCATTAATTGTACAATGTGATTTCCTTTTGTCATTTAGGCTTCGTATTTATTGGACTTCATTAGAGTTTCGGGGGCTCTTTGTTGTTGCTTTTACTTGGTTTGAATTTATGATGATTGGAAGGTAGTGCTTTTTAAGGTTATTTTATGTCATTTTAGATTGTGCTATGCCTGGAAATAGAGGACATGGTTAGGTTTACCGATTACAGATATGACTACTTTATACTCTGCCCCCCAGATACATTTTTTTACTATACTAGCACCTGATTGTAGTTCCTGATAACTCTAATTTTATCTTCACCAATTTTTCTAGAACCATCCTACTATCTTCCAATAGAATTTAGATACAAGGTTTTTTAGTTATTCAACCTAGCATTTATTGAATAAGCTTATCAATAGTTGGCAAGATTTATTTTTATTCTAGTGTAACGTGATTTGGCACGGTTGAGTTGACTACCATTATATATCACGCTATATCAGTCCTTTTACTGAATAATTTTCTTCTCTATATTTTGTCGAGTTCTGTGTTTACGCAAATCCTTATCAAATACTATTATAAGAACTTTTAATTATTTTAGCCTCTAGACGTATTTCCATTTGTCTGTTTTTTTGACTACCCAACCAGACTTTGTGGTAATTTCTTCCTCGCCTTCTTGAGGTTTATTCTTTTTAGGCTTTGCAATTGATATCATATTCAACTTTTTGTACTGCTTTGATAGGAATTTTTGACCTTTTAATTTAGCTTCCTTTGCGTGCGCCGCCGCTTAAATTGGTTTTGATTTTCCTCTGTTCTGGGGTTCCTCTCGCCCTTATTCACTGTCAGATCCTGTGAAGGTGGTCTCTGATGACTCATCATTAGGTCTTTTGGGGGTGGTACTCCGTGATTCTTTGGTGGTACCTGCCTGTCCTTCATATATTTCGTCTCCTCTGGAAGTGGAAGGTTTATTTTTTTATTCCTCTTGTTGAACCCTTGACTCGGGAGAGTTGAAAGATTCTTGTGAACTTTGGGAAGAGTCAGTAGTTTTCACAGGGTTTCTCGATTGTTTAAACGCCATGTCCTCTAGGGGGTGGTTCATTTTCTGCACCATGGTATCTCTCCATGAGGACAATTCCTTGGGCTTAACTTTGGATACGGTTATATTGTGGTATTGTCCTGGATTGACGTCATCAGGTGTTTGAGGGCTCCAAGGCAAGGTGGTTTGCCTTGTTTGTATCAGAAAGTTTATTATATCCTTGACTTTTCTTAAGTTTTTCTTATTTGGGTCCTTGGGAGGAGTCTTCTGTAGTTTGTTACCAGGGGTTTCTATGGCTTTATTTAATTAATCCCGTAATGGTAGAGGTCTCTCTATTGGAGTTGCTGGTGATACCATGTCATCTGGGAATCTCTTTGGGGGACGAGGGGTGGAAATACTGTTTGGGAGAAATTGAGCCTTTGGGAAAGTGTATAATCTAATTTCTCCGAACTTTCTGACGATGTGCCCTTTGGGCTCATTTTCTATTTTAACATTGGCTTGTGGGTGATGGAGGGATGATACTAATTTCTCTGCGTTAAGAAAGCTCATTAAATCCTTAGTTACTTTGGAAGTAAAATTGCTTCCATTATCGATTAATACCGTATTTGGTATTCCAAAATTCCAAAATAGTTTCGCCAAAGCTTTGCTTGTGGCGTACGCGCTTTGATTTTTCAATGCTATCGCGAATGTAAATCCTGAAAAATGATCAATTATTGAGAGCACACACGCATGACCTTTGTTGGAAACAGGTAAGCCTCCGCTAGTTCCATATAAATCCGCTAGTTCCATATTTATTTTGGTTCTCAGGTTGCACGATTCTCACCCATTTATAAAGTCTTTAAGTTTAGTTAGGACCGACGGAACGAAACAATATTGTTTTAATTTGTGAGAGGTGTCCGTTATTCCTAAGTGTCCGCTGTATCCAAATGAAGGAACTCGAAAGCAGGTATTACTAAATTTTGGGGTAACACGGGTATTATTGAGGTTTGATTTCTGTTAGTTTCGTTTGTTACGATCCTGCAAAGGATTTCTTCGTCTAAATCGTAATCTATTTCTCTTCTGAGCGATTTGAATTTATCCGGTAACCCATAGTCATTCACAAAGTAAGTTATGAGGGCTAGGCACATTTCATCTTTATTTTGGTTCCGTTTTATGTGTGCTAACGATAAGGGACATTGGTTATTTTCATCTTAATCTGTTCAAATCTTAGGTTTATTCTTTTTTATTAGCGTTTACTTTTAGGGTTGATTGCATTTATTTCTTCAAATTCATTAGCTGAAGGGATATTTTCGGGGAACCTATTTAAGCAATCACTGGGGGCATTTTTTACCCTTCAAATATTCAAATTCCTAATTTAGATCTTGGATTTTCATTACCCATCTACCTATAACTCCTTTGGTTTTTTGAAGAAATGTAAGTATTGTTAGCTTTTGTGATCCGAGCGAATTTTAAATTTCTGACTAACTAAGTAATGCCTAAATTTATCCAAGTGGTGAATTATGGATAGTAATTCTAATTGTGTGGCAGAATAATTGCTCTCACTCTAGGATAAGGTTCTGCTTGAGTAGCATGTAACTCTCTCTTGATCCTCTACTATTTGGGAAAGAATTGCCCCAATACTTTTGGCAGAGACGTCTGTCGTGACTACAAATTGTCCGTTTTCGAAATTCGGAAATGACAATATTGGTTCGGAGGTAAGTGCCTTTTTGACACAATCTAAGGAAGTTTGGGCTTCCTGAGACCAGGTAATATTTTGTGGGTTCCCTTTGGTTTACTCCATTAGGGGTTTCAGAATTTGACCTTAATGACGTTGAATTTTCTGAAGTAAGCAGTCAGGCCAAGGATTTCTCGTAATCGTTTTATAGTTTGTGGGGGTCTGAGATTTTCAACACATTTTATCTTTTTGGGATCTGGGGATATTTGACCTTGGGTCACTGCAACAGCAAAAAATTTGATTTTTGGTTGAAATAAATTTACTTTTTCGGGTCGGCATTTCAAATTGCCTTCTCTTAATTTCTCAAAAACTTTAGCTAAGTTTACTAAATTATCTTCCGCGTTTTCTCCTACTCATATAACATCATCCACAAAGTGAATGATATTTTTTAAGCCTCGTAATAGGTGCAAAAGGGGTCTGACTAACCCGCTTGAACTTGTTTTGAGTCTGAAAGATACTCTTAAATATTCTTAGGAGCCGCCTTCAGTTGTAGAAAATGCCGTTTTATAAACGTCATTATCTGCTATCGTTACTTGGTGATATCCTTGCGTAAGATCCAGGGAGGTAAAATTTTATTTTTGTTTTGGATGGAATTGAAGACTTTATCGATTCGAGGCAGGAAAAATTTATCACTAACTACTTGTTTATTTAGGGCTCTATAATCTACTACGAGTCTAAGATCATTGTTCTTTTTTGGAAATAATATCACAGGGGCCGAATACGGACTTATACTTAGGCGTATAATTTTATTTCTCTATAATTCATAGATTTTATTCTTTAAACAATTTTTGTGCTGGTAGGGAATACGGTAGTGCAGTTTGGCCACAGGCAACCCTGTAGTTTGGATAGAGTGTTCATAGAAAGTTATCAATCCAATATCTTCTTCAGAAGTGGAGAATACATTTTTAAAATTCCACACTAATTTACATAATTTTTGTCTTAATTCTGCGTCGTGGATGTGGTCTAGATTAAATTTTTCCAAAAATTGGGATTTCGTTAGGGGGTACCTGTCACTGGGGGCATTGATGTTATTAAATAAATTCCTTTTGGAATTCTTCCACTTATCTAAGTCACGCTCTGAAATAACTTGTATTTCAAAGACATGTCCCCTTCTTTATCGTAATCGTATCATTTTCGTGGGTATTTGTTAACCAAATAAAACCTTCCCCTATTACATAGGATATGATGTGTTCTTCACGTAACAGGTGAACTCTTGGCATTGTTTTGGGGGGATTTTTGTTTTTCGTACAGTAAACCAATAATATTTCTCTTCTGACTTATTTTCAATTAAGTTAAGTTTAGCGCTTTGTTGCGTCAATTCTTCAGCTAGAAATGTTGGTCGCGAGCGAACCGTGTTGAGGTTTATTATCCCCTTCCATAAATCGGATATTTTCTTAATTTCTTTTTGCCTATATTTTTGCATTTCTCCTATTTTTGCCTTTAGAGACTCATCCATTTGTCACTTGAAATTGAGCTCCTACGAGACGAGAAATGGGGTACAAAAGACTTAATTGTATTCACTGTTGCGTCCTCTATCTCCAACCATCTGGGGGAAGGATTTGCTGGATATATGATTCTGTCATTGGCTACATATGATAGTACTTTGTTGGATTTAATAATATTAATACTGATTATGGCCTCGTATGGGAAGTTTTTACATATTATAAAATTAGTCAGGAAAATTCTATTGTCTTTTGTCAAATTTAGACGAATGGAGCTTTTTGCTTCCAATTTATGTCCCGTGACACTAGTTAAACTGGGCAGAGTAAAACACTTTCCTCACTTAATACCTGCCGGCAACTTATTGAACACATTAGAGCTTATTATATTTACAGTGACTCCGGAATTCATTAGTGCTTTAAAATAACATTTGCGATACCAAAATAATCGAAAATAGGTAACGAATCATTGTCATTACTAAGGGAAGTTACTATTATTGCTTGGAACCTGTAAAAATTTTTGGTTCCCAGGGTTATAATTAATTGTCTTGGGGGCCTGACTCGTTTTTCTGTGGATTAATTTGGTATGTCGGTGTTTGCAAGAAAGATTCAGTGGACACTTGCCTAGCTAACTGATTGATGTTTGACTGTCGAGATTACCAATTATTGTTACGTGGGTTGGGAGTTCTTGTTCCAACAGTTGTTGGTACTTGTTCATTCCGCACTGACGGAAAATTTTTTGACGGAGAAAATTTTCCACTATCATTCCTTGTATTCCTATTAAATCTAGAAGGATATACTGTCCTCGCACTATACTGGTATGTACTTTGCCGAATATTTGGGTTTGGGAAACGGTAATTATTTTGTCTGTTGGGGGGGGGGCTTGGTATGTACAAGGGTTGGTAGGGGCTGCGGGGTAATTCTTTACAACTTCTTGTCCCATTGGCATTTAAGTTTGTTCTCCCGAACAAACAGTTATTATAATTGGGGGATGTTGGGCTATAATTGTTTTGAGAACGGCACTCCCTGGCAATATGGCCTGGGCGATTACACGTATAGCATTTAATCGGTGGTGAACTGTTTACATAATTTGTCGTGTTTGTGGATACGAAACGTACAGTTCTTTGACTTGTGGGGCAGGTGGTCAAGTTTGATTTGGTTTTGGGGAATTATCTCTTGGAAAAATGAGAGGGAAACCTCCTGTGATCGTCATGGTGTTGATTCTCCTATGTTAATTATTGCATATTATTCTGGTGTGCCACAATCACGTCAATTTCTACCATACTTTCTGCTTCCTGAACCACCTGGTCCCCCGTTTCAATGTATTTAGATGATAACATGCGATACGGTTTCGGGTTCAAGCCTTGTTTGAAGGCATGTAGTATAATTTTACCATCTAAACTACCAGATTCGTTTCCAAATTTTGCCTCAGTTGAGACTCTTAAGTTATATAAATATTCCGTCACATTTTGTGTTTGATCAAAACAGACAGTGCCGTGTTATAATTTATTTGTTGAACTAGTTTCAACGAATCTGTCCTGGAACAATTTTAGAAATTTTTCTATTTAAGTTATCGGGAGATTATTTTTCTCGCCTATAGTGTTATCGATTTGTTTTAGGAAGGTCTAAGCTTGCCCTTTTAATCTCATGAGCAGCATGCCCACCAGTGTTGTTAGGTCCGTTTTGGTCATTTCTACAAATTGGGCTAATTGAATATTAAACTCATTTGTATCTGAATTTCCGTCGTATTGGGGTAGGGATTTGGTAATTTTGACTAATTTAGCAATAAGTTTTTGCGTTAACAATTGTTCGTCAGAATCGACTGACATATTGGTAAATTTCGAAAAAGTTTAATTTGTTATGTGACCAAGATAAAGTTATAAGGTAATAATATAAATTTGACACTTTTTCAATTTATCCTTATCAATTAAGGGGAGGACCTACTTCTTATCTCCTTTGTGAGATGCTCTTAGGGGTGCCCTATTTGTGTTAGCTCAAGGGTTCTAGACTAAGCATGGCATGTTCTCTATGTATGTGTTGTATCTATCCGTAAATTGTATATACTTTATATTATTTTTTTGTGATGTAATTAGTCGTTGTGTTGTCCTTCAGTTTAAACAGTTCTCGCCAAATCTGACGAGGGGTTTTAATAGGGTAGAGTGGGGGGGGGGGAATTTAACAAAGGTTTGTTATATAAATTCTTTTGCTCTGACCCTCGATTCTACTGTTAAAGAACCTTACACGAGGCATAGCCATAAAATCTAGGGTCGTCTTTCTACTAGGATTCTTTTAGTACTAGTAAAACAGACCATGAGGATCAGATTTCTTAGGGAGCGATCGGAGGCACCTTAAATTACCTTAAATCGCAGCTTGGAGCAAATTGAAGGATTTTCCATCCTTGTAATGCTCCGTGAACTAATGTTCTGAGAAATACTAACATGAAGAGACGCAAAAAAGGAAGTAATGGATTTATTTTTACTCACATGAGTAGTACAGGACTGTGTTCAGGAACGTCAAATATAAGGGCACTTCTTACATTGATACGAGCACTATAGCTTATGTAGCACAGTTAAAATACATAAAAGCTTCCAAAAGTTCATAAACTGAGTCTAATGCAAAGCATGGGTATAATATTAAACTTAGCTCATCACATTTCACTTGTTACTGCATCAAGACTTATCCTAGCCTCATAATAGGCTGAGAATTAACTACACGAAAACTGATAATAAAATCCTGATAGGCTGAAAACTGACTCTTCATAGACTGCTAACTGACTACCTTTTTGACGCTAATTCTCACCAACTATACTTTTCAAATTAGCCCAAGGTTACATTAAGGCGTCACTTGAGATGTGTCGCCCGTATTTCCATTGGACTAAGATACACATAATTCGACAATTTCAAATTTAGCTTAATTTATTACTATAAGATTGACATTTCGGAATTCTTCCTGTCAAACAAAGTCTTGTATCCCAATTGTTTATGTCCTACTTTACATAATTCCAGTTCTGCAAAAGCCTTGTAGTCAATATTTTTATTGAGCAATCAGTTACAGTTTTTTATGTTTTCTTCAGAATTTCCCATCGCTTAAAGACAGATGTATCTTTTTCGCTAGTGAAAATTTGTTTCTCTATTGGCTATTTTGTTTGCACCTGGAAACATTGTTCAACATTGCCGTCCACAATCTTGTTTAAACCAGAAATTGAAAGACAGTATTCTTTTTATCCGATCCAAAAATACCTCAAATAATGCTGCTTCTAATGTTCTTTTATTATCTTTGTTGGGTAGCGAAATTCTTCTTTAATCGAAGCAAAAAGAGTCTTGCGAGATTGTTATCATTTTAACCATTTTAATTGATACGCAAAATAAAATCGTTGCACAGCAAAAAAACAAATCTACGCACTTGCCGTGAAAAGTGAACTCAATAAATATTTCGTGACTATCTTAATTAAGCAAACTGCATGACGTGAATGCCGTGTCTTTTAGTGTAGTGTTCTTTCAGAAAATTGGACTGGTATTTTCTTAATTATTAATTTGAAAACGGGGTTGACATTTCTTGACCTTTGATTGCACTACACTACGACAATACTTTCTATAAAAACGTTATATGCCCTAAGGGAATAATTTACGACACTTGGCATTACGGTTATGGGGGGAGGGTTGTCATCCTCAAAGACATAATTTCCAAACCTTTCATCGACGCTAAACAAAATGGCCATATATAAATGTTGATCAGAATCGTTTGGAGAAATGATGGGCGGGGGACGATTCTCCCTCTGACTACTTTCAACTATTAAAAAGGGCAATATTTGACTACGGGTCTCAATTTACAATCGAAAGAGCTCTTTTTGAAGTTTTCGCTACTACACTTTCTATGTGACATTATGCCCCAGGACATGACTTACAACCTTAGCCCTGAGGGCTGTTAGGGGTCGTCTTACTCTGTAACATAGATTCCGGACCTTTCAGTTTGGTTCAACAAAATTGCTATATCAAAATATTGTTCGGAAGTTTTTGGGGAAATGATGGATATGAACGAAGAATTTATCAGACAGCGCAAAAGCGTTGCTTTTAGTATGAACAGCACATTAGAAAAAACGCAGCTGTAATTTTGATTTAAAGATCCTTTTCTCTGCAACAGGTCATCTAGCATGGAAGGAGTTATCTTAGAAAAAACTATGATGGTGTAGTTCATTGAATATTCTAGTGTACTGTTTAGAAAATAATAGGATAGCAATCAGCTTTTAGATAGCCAATTGATTCGTAATATTTGAAAGTTCAAACAACTGTGTAGGAACAAGATAAAATCCACGATGTGTTGAGCATAGTTCATAAGTTATGCAAAGTAGCATCTGTTTAAAAAATATTTTATTACAGTGGGAGGGGGAAAAGATGGTACATTGGTGGGGGATGGGAATTATGATACATGGTTTTCCAAAAAGTAGATTTATGAGTATTAAGACGAAACTAAGATGAAATCAGAAAACACACTATGTAAATTTAAGTTGGCAATATTTACTTGCAAGAGCATTACATAGTGGTATACTAAATTCAAAACTTCCCGGAATATATAGAGGTAATGGGGTGGGAGGGTAGGGTTGACAGTGAACTATTAGTATAAATTGTTTTAGTATACAAATGTTTTTAAATAATATGAAAATATAGCTCGCTAATAATCCATTTTTTCGACTCTTATAAAACAGGATCAATTGCACAATGAAATTAAATTCCACTATAGTTATTATTATTATACATTAACATGGATGACTCATCGTCTCCACTACCAAGTCAAGGATTGTTGGACCTCATTGAAGATACATCTTTGATTGCGCCGCCGAGAGATTTTAGCGATAGTCAACTCAGTGAGCCAACATCTGTCAACAATAAACTGGAATGGTAGAGTAAAGTTTTAAAGGAATGTTTTGGAGGTAGTGAAAATTTTAATGATTTTGCTTCTACCATTATCGATGATGATGATCCTGAGTGGACATATAACTGTTGAAATTTTTTTAGCGATCATTTGTGTTACTACTTCCTTTAAAATCCCTCCTGTGTATTTTAACAGGGCTTGGAAGTTAGTTTTGCCCAACCAGATGCATTTTAAGATCAAGGTGTGTCAGAGGATGATTTTAGTTGGATAGATCAGATGAGTCTAAACACTTTAAGAATTTTAGATAATTTTTCCAGAGAGTTAAATGAGAACCCTCTCCCCACTGATTTATTGTAAATAGCCCCAGTTCAGCCGAGTACAATTGAAGAACGAAATAAATTTGCTTGGGCAGATTCTTGCAGCCCAAATACACTCGAAGCTGTGTTGAGCGGACTAGGGGATTTTACTCCACGCACCAACCCTCGTGTTGAGGTTGAAAAAAGTCGTGAAGGTAGTGGGGATATGCAAATTTCTCCATTACTACCTGAATTGCATTTTAACAAACTCTGTTTTCCATACAATAGATGTTTATACGGTGATGTTTGGGGACCCATTTAATTCTCTAATAGCAGGGGATATTATAATAGATCCAATAAATATTGTCCATACGTATGAGAGCAAAATTCGAGCCCTTCTTGAATGACAAATTCAGGTTTGGGTAGCTCATGACACTATAAGAGCCTCAATTGCACTCAAAATATTTATTTAAATGAAAATGCTGGTGAAGTTTATTTACATTTTTTGCACGCTAAAATGTTAGTCCATAATCCGCATTTGGAAAAATATGAGGGTGTATTTATGGAATAGATAAATAGTATTGTCACCAAACTGGATAATTATAATGAGAAGGGTAGTCGGTCAGTGGTTTTATTTATTCAAAATTTACATGAATATATATGTAAATTTTAAAAAGATTTTATTTTACGAGGTGGTGGGCCGGATTATATAGTGTTAAAGTATAATCCAGATTTGGAAGGCTATTGGGGTGTACAACGAATCTGTTTTGAAAAAGGGCAACAGTGTTTCATGTATGCACCTTCAAACCCCTTAGAGAGAATGGTTCTAAGACAAAGTTGGACAAATGGGCGAATAATGGGAAGGAGGGGTCAGATTTCCCTAAAGTAGATTTCAATTGTTTGAAAGGTCAATATCCTGTAGCACTCAATAGAATATATATTTTTGAACAGGTTAACGAACATTTGAAGATTGGTGTTACGGTGCTACAATATGAACCAAAATTTCAGGAGGGGCACCGCAGTAATAAAAAGCGGTAATATTCCCAATGAGGGCTCCGTCAATTGAATCAGCGAACCACGAGGTTTGGCTTCTTTACACACCACCTATAGAGCCTGATCCAACAGAAGCTTTTAATCCAATTACAGATATTAATAGGGTTCTGAGGGAGGGAAAAACAAATAGAGCATGCTACGATAGTCCAACGTGTCTGTCGAGATTTTCGAGTGATGTAAGCCAAAAGAATCAAATGAAACACTGCGAACGTCATGGATATCAGTCTGTGGAAACGGTTAGCGGCAATAGGGCAATTCTACGTTTTATAGATTTTCAGAATTCACCTTTGTCAAGTGATAAGATCAGCTTGGACTGTGAGGCTAAACTCACAGAAGTGAATGACCCAGAAAATTCAAATCAGTTTAAAGAACATCAACCAAGAACAGTGTCTTACGCCCACGCGCAAAGGGATTCTAGGAATACCATGCAACTGTTAGAGCAATTTAATATCCATTGGTGTGTTTCCAGGTCTGAAGGTGTACTGTGTGGAAACACACAATAAGGATATCAAAAAAGTGACCTAGGGTGTGTCTACACACTGATTAAAAAATTATTTCTACATGAGTGTTAGTAGAAATTGTTTGGGAAGTAGTTTAGCACCAAAATCGAAAGTCATGGAGATTCTTTCTTTACAATTTAAGAACTACACAGTTAGAGTAGAGAAAAATGCCATGTCAGCCCTATCGGACAAGGTCTATGTATGTGAAGGTGGTGTAAAGGTACTTCCCCATGAAAACTACCGTATTTCAGATCGAATTGAATTTATAGAATGTAGAAAACAATTCGGTCTAGATAAATTAACATAAATCTAATAATAATAATACTAGGTAGTTTTTGGGAGGAAGGTTTTCTTTTTTTCTTAATACATTCTATTAATATTTATGTATGTATGCCAGACAGTTATTTTTTTTTCGCGCCTCTCGCCCGGCCCGGCCAACCGTAGCGAGCTGCCCACGCTTTCCGGTTTGGCCTTTGGCCGCTGCAGAGGCCGTCCCTGGGGTTTGGGGGGACCTCAGAAATTTATTTGTGTGTGTTGATTTGAAAATGTTGTAAATAAAATAAAAGTGTTGATTTTTATTGTCTCACCACACACACACACACACAATTCTGTGGTATTATGTGTATTAAATGTTTGTTGTTGTATAGTGCTAATATGCTTATTTTTTATAGTAATTAATTGAAAATAAAAGAAAACATGATTCTAAATTGTTGTTGTTGTTCTTGTTTTGAACGTCGTACTAGGTAGACTGCTGACTAGGGAAATTATTTATTCATTAGACATGTCTAGCTTACTTTTAGTTGTAGTCCAGCTATTGAACGTAAAATATGCATCAATTTAAAACACTATTCAGATCCTTTTTTGTGGACCATCAATGTCTGGCAAAACGAGACTTTTAACTAAAATAATTAAAAATCGTAATAAAATACTTATGGATAAACCGAAAAAAAAATCCACTATGGCTATAGTGATTAGCAAGAGTCATATGACCAAACAAAGGCTATTGCTGCTAAATCAGATACTATGCCGATACAATTCATATGGGGACTTGATGTTTTCAATATTATGGAGCCAAACTCTTAGCTGATTATTGATGATTTTGCTGAATCCATTGAACAGTGATCTCGGGAAACGCTACAATTGTTTACTGTTCGCTCACATCCTGAACAGAATTCCATAACCCTAGTTCTACACAATCTCTTTCATCAGAGCAAGTGTATGAGAACATTTACTTTGAACTGTACCTGCTATATTATCTACAGATTTGATCTTGATTCAAGTGCTCTAATAATTCTCAATGAACAAAATATCCCGGTGCTCCAAAATTCTACTTTCAGCGAACAGTCAGGCAGCAAATAAACCCTATGTTTACATTTTTGTAGATCTTAATCAGAATACACCCGAGGATTTGTGTGTTGTCACAGATATGTTTGACAATGAAGTTACAGTATATCTTCCGGTGGGCAGTAAAAAAACTTTTTAAACTGAGGGTAATGCACAGTTGCAAGAAGGCGTTAGACAACAGACAAAGCAACATCATTCCATTGTAGGTGCCTTGGCTTGCAAAAACAAAGAAAAATATTTTAAAAGAAAATGTCTTCTTCAGGCGGGTGGTAGCTTTTTACACTTTTCGGCCAATAATTGCAGGACTTGTAAACAGTTTTCACTAGATCGCTAAACCCTACAAATTGACCCGAACAGAACACGCCTTTTCACCAGTCGAATACTTTGAGGACAATCTAAGTAAATTAATTAATATTATAATTTTGATGATGATAAAAAGCTAGTTTCACTTCAAGATGCACTTTTACGAGTGGACAAACATAAACCCTAACGTGAGAGACCAGTCAATGTAAGTGCCATTGATCCAAAGAAGGAAACATCTATTCAAGATACTGCTGCTGCTGTTGCTGCTGCTGCTTCTGCTGCTGCTGGAACAACAACAACGCAATCAAAAGAGAAGGAATTAAATTCAATATGGTCAACTATTGGAAACCTGCTGCCACACTCATATCGTGAACAGAGTAAAAGAGTCTTAACATATCTCATATTGGAAAGTGATGCTCGTCAAGATAGAGCCCTCTCCCCCACCCCATCTAAAGTCAATAGCACAGGAAAACGACTTATAATTCAAGGGAAAAGTTATAACCTACTTTATTCAATTTATGTTATGGCTACATATCGTAAAAAACTTTTATCATTTGACAATCATCTATGAAACTTTTTAAATACATTGAACTTCCCGAAAACTCTTATTAACAATTGAAAAATTCTAAAAAAATTAAAAAAACATAGTACTACTACTAGTCCTCTAACAACACCAATACCATTTAAAAAAGAAGAAGAGAAAGAATATTTTAAATCAATCTTGGAAAATACTAGGACACCTAGCAGCAGCAGCAGTAGAAACATTGATTTGATAACACCAGTGTTGGCGGCTAGACGAAAGCCAAGACGTATTGATATCAACTCACCACCACCACCATCACCCTCTAGTATGAAAAAGGGTAAACAGACATTACGCTACGTGTTTTGCGTTCAAAATTGTTTAAGTGTTGAAACCTGTTTATGAAAATATTGATGAAGTAGCAAGTCTAAGTTCCCCCACAACACTTTCTAAAGTCGTCAATGGTGACACTTTAAAATATGCAAAAGAGTTCTGAGTTTTCCCTCTACATCGAAATCATAGGGTTCGTTTCAATCATTATCGACAAACTTATGCGTTTTTTCCGCTGCATATAATGCAATCAGATCTTTAAACTCTAGATGAGATTCAAAGACCTCTCAGGACAGTACACCCTACAAATATATAATACTTACAGCCAGTGTCTTTAGTCGTTATGCACATGCTATTCCATTGCGGAAAAAGAGAGGTGTTGAATTTGCTCAAGCTATAAAAAGTATTCTTGAACAAGATGCTTATAGAAAAATTCAAAGTGATCGTGGTAGTGAATTTGTTAATCCACATATGGAAAAAGTATTATTGAAATATAATACAATCCTCTATCATATTCATAGTCCAAAAAAGGCTGCATTGGCCGAACCGATTTGTAAGAACCATTCGACTTTTAATTTCGAGATATTGTTTATTGAAAAATACTGCTGCTTTTATTCATGATTTAGATTAAATCATGCAAATTTATAATCGACTACCCTATCGATCTCTGTCCAACGTTATCCCTCAGGAAATTCATCACGGTGAAAATATATTTGACACTTTTCTTAAACAACATTCTAGTGAAAAGGTTCGGAAGAAAAAATTCAATGTTGGTGATACTGTTCGAATTAACAGAACAACTAACATTTTTGAAAAGGAGAATAACTTATGGTCCGATGAACTTTTTGAAGTGTCAAAAATCCTAGACACTAAACTCATAACATATCATCTACGAGACACCAAGATGATGAGATTCTCGGTGACTTTCATGATTTTGGATTACAAAAAGTTAAAGATAATAGTGAAATTTATCAAATTGAAAAAGATATTAAAGAGCCGTATTCACGGGGGTAAGAAACAATTACTTCTTTGTTGGCTAGGATGCAACTCTGATTTCGATTCTTGGATTGGTGTTGAAGACATTAACAATGCCCAATGATTTTTATGTAACATTTATGTCCAATGTCTCCGACCCTCTCTACAATGATTTGAATGAAACAAGTGATTTTTGGACAAAATCCTCCCCCACAGTCAAATTTGATGATGGAAAGTATGAAGTGGCTCTTGTCGATTGTATCCTCAAAAAAACATATGATATCCTGAATAAGGATCGTGTATGAGATAAAAGTTATACCATTCGTATGAGTTGATAATTCAATCACTAGGTCGAGATTCAGGATTATTTGAAAATGGTATAACCGAAGAATTGTTTACTAAAACGCATGGTATCATTGAACTGGACTTGTTTGGCACTCAAGAAATGGGTCTTGTATGAACGGGGAGTGTATATTTAGAGTGCAAATTTGCCAAGCCATTAGCTGAGAGTATTACACTAATCTCAATAAACCAATTTGGAACCTATTGGAAAATCACTCTCGAATTAAGTGTTCTGCTAGACCTCGCACCGTGAACACCAGTCGAATAATCAACGTATTTAAAATGGATCCATATATGTCCAAATACAGATCCTGTTGTATACCGTCGAACTTTCTTGAAAAAAATCAAAGTGTAAACAATACCATTATCATTGTTAATAGCAGTCCATCGATTGTAATGACATGTCATTTGGCTGTGCATCTTTCAAACAGCGAAGAATATTGAATTTTTTGATCCTCTTGGGCTATCATTATACACTCCACACGTCAAAAACCTTATTGAAATCTGTGAAAAAACTATTATACAAAACCAGAAGAGAGTGCAGGATCTAACAACTCAAAGCTTTGGTTTTCATGCACTACAATATTTCGGTTTCAGACGCCGTGGTTATACTTACAATAAGTTTCTCAACGTTTACGTAGACAATCCTCGCCTGAATGACTTTATGGTGGGAAATATACTCTCAAACCTGTATAATATTGATTTTAGTACCCTACATATAAAGTGTTTTGAAAATGTATGTAAATTTGTTTATTAATAAAAACATAATGTATATACACAACAATGACTGCAACAATTCTCTCCTTTATATTTCTTCTTCCAGTGTGTATAGGCATAAGTGTCGAGAACAACTAATGATGGTAGATCATTTGAATTCACTGTATATTGATTTTGATTGGTTGCAAAGTCAGGGTCACATTTTCTACAGTATAATGTGACTTCACTCTTATTGTGTCTCTTTGCATAGTCAATGATACTATTTTCATTCATATTGTAAAATTCACGTGTTTCAATTTGCCTATTTGAAGAAATATCACATAGAGTATTTTCAAACAGTGAGTCACATTCTGTAACAGCTAAATAAAAATCAGTAGGTTTATAGTCATAATAGCAAGTTTCTTCACAACGATGACATAGAAACCAAATAGTCTTGTTACCCAACCGTTGAATCGTAGACCTGGTTCTTCCTCCCAAAACAGGTTAAAACCACGACGATACCAGTCTCGTAGAAATAAACAAAAATCTCGTTTAGGGTTCTTTCCAATCATACCAGGATAGGTATTCTCACACTGATCACATTTATCATAGTGACAATTTAAGCATAGATGTCCTCTAGCATGAGAGGCAAAAATCTCTTCAAGACAATAATTACAGTCGTTAATTTGTACTGCATATCCTCTATGTAAGTTACATGGATTGCATAATCTACACTTTTCATCATAGTCGTCAATAATTGCACAATTCTCACATGATAACCAGCTGCCAAAGGTATACATACATAGTGGACAGGTACAGAATATTTTTTTTCAGTGTTAACTCTCTCTTGGTTAAAATAAAACTGATCTACTATCGATAAATTGAGAGAGAGAGAAAGAAAGGAGTAATTGTGTGATGATACAAACCCTGTTTGAACAGGATTCTCTCGAATTATTGCTCTAATCTAGATAGAATCTTCAATATCTAAGGCAGTGAATTCAAAAGTAAATCCACAATATCATTTTGCTTTGTTCCAATTAATATACCAATAAATTGAGTAAATGCATTTGAGTCACATTGTAAAAGTTGCATACAATAGTCCAATGATCAAGAACCATTTCTCATTATTTTGTCAAGTATTCTTTGAGAAAATATTTTCCTTTGAAGAGATAACTCCAGGATATTATCATCAAGAATCAAACATTTTTCCATAATCACAAGATTAAACCTAATTCTTTCTTTCTCAAATTCATTTATTTTTCAATCCTAAAACTCTCACAACTGACTTTAGACTAACCGGGATTCTTTCTACTTCAAGCATATTTGCTAACCTACTTAAAAATCTAACAAGAAAAAAAGGAGAATATTTTCGATTTCTAAACATTTTTATTATGTGTATAATCACAACAATAATGTATATTTCACATACAATTGCTGATACAACTTATTCTCCTCAACATATTTCACTATGGCATTTAAAGCAGCTTCATTTTGCTAACACTTTCATTCTGAATGATTAAATCATCAGTATATTTTAAGTCCAGGAGAGTTTCACTTCCCCATTTGATTCCTTGTTCTACCATTGTCTTTGCTGTACTCCTTAAGACAAAATTCATCAAAATGATGCGGATAGATAGGGATGAAACGCAACCCTTCGTAACTCCTGATTCCATACGAGACCAGCTATTAACCTCATTTCCCATCTTAACCGCGGCAATGTTATTATCATGCATAGCACAAAACACTTTAATCTATTTTTATGGTATGCAATACAAGGATAAGATCTTCGCTAAGGCTTTTCTGTCAGCTGAAACCAACGCTCTCTCGTTATCTATAAAACTGAAGACTAAAGGTGTTTGATGACCCAGGCGCTTCACAATTACTAATCTAAGAATACAAATTTTTTCATCGCCTCTTCAACCCCATCCTGCTCTTCTCATAAAAACTTATCTACAGCATCTCTAAGTCCAACAATTATCATCATAATAAGTAATTTGCTACCTACAGAAACATGGCTAATGTCTCTATAATTACCATACTCACTTTTTTCCCCTTTCTCATAGAGGGATTTAATTAGAGCTTTCTTAAGATTGCTAGGCCTTCCTCTTTTTCAAAAATAATATTCATATTCTCCAGTAACTTATTACTAACCTTATAAACACCGTATTCAAGATACTCATTTACCACATTATCAGCACATAGAGTCTTATTATATTTTAGTCCTTTTATAACTGTCACTAATTCTTCCATACATACGGAATCGATATAGTTAATTATTGATGTTTATTATGTAATTTATAAAGGATCGATATTTGGTTATAAATGTGGATTATGTAAGTTTCATCTGAGTATTGTTTGTAGAAAACAGGAAAAAGCCTATGGCTTTTTCTTAATTAGAATAGTAGGAGACGACTTGGCTAAAACCTACAATTATGACATCATTGATCAATCTTTAACATGAAATTATAATCTTATTTTAGTTACTAAAGACTGGAAGTTTTTTCTTTACTGTAAAAGTTGAGAACTTCTTTCTTTTTCTAATACTTCTCTTTCCTTTTGCCAGCAAGCTGTTTAGCTCGACTTTCATATTTTTTCATTTCCTTATAATTCCTTTTCCTTACTTGTGGAACCATTACAATAAAAACTTTTCTTATGGAATTAAATATTATCAAACACTTTGTGTTTAAGTCTCGCATCAAGTATCAAAAACCTAACAAGAATAAAACTAATTTTAAGATTTTCAGGTATTTTTCCAGTTTAAATTACAAGATTAAAATTATTTCTCAGATACCATAAATGTTTTTGCAATTAATAACTTTATCGACTCTGAACTAAAACTAAAATAAATAAAACTCATTTTTCAATTTTTACGTAACGTCACTCATTACGTCATATATGGTTATTAGTACACAGTCGGTGTTAGATCTTACGTCGCGCCACTTATTACTTCATATATGAATATAGTTGCTTAAAAAATCAGACATCTTTGAAAATATGAAAAGATATCAAAAATGCAGTTTTTTGTAAAAAGTGATTCTAATTTGATTTTTTTGGTTTTTTGATTTAAAAATGCACTAGAAATTTTAGTTTCCGTTTGAATTAGACCTTTCTCGATATACTAGGGCCACTGGTTCGATACGATCACCCCTGGGAAAAAGAAAAAAAAGGCAAATAAACACGCATTCGTGATCTTTCTTTTTGCAAAGAATACCAAATTCCACATTTTTGCAGATAGGAGCTTAAAACCCCTACATTAAGGTGCTCTGATACGCTGAATCTGATTCATAGAACCTTCATCAAGAGTCTATGACTTTTAGGGGGTGTTTTCTCCTTTTTTTTGAAAATAGGGCAGATTTTGTAAGGCTTTTAACTTTTGTTCAGTAAAATTAAACTTGATGAAATGTAAATATTTAAAATCAGCATAAAAATCCAGCTCTTTTGATGTATCTATTGATATTAAAATCCCACTTTTTAGAGTCTCGGTTACTATTGAGAAGAGTCGCTCTTACTGTACAGTTCGTTATCACGAACTGTTTGAAAATAAATCTTCCATCCCATCCAAAGTGTCACAAACTTTTTCATTCTTCTCTACATGTTTTCCTGCAACTCTGTTACGGCTTAGAACATTCTCAAAATGTTCTACGCATCTCTCTACAATTCTTGCATTGTCACTGATTTTCGTCCTGAATCGTCCTGATCCCATCTTTAACATGGACAAGTCCAGTTTGACTATTACCTCTCAATTTTTTTTAACATGTACAATATTTTTACTAATATGCCGTCTGGTTGCATCTTTTAAGATCGGCACTAGTAGTAAAGATTTATTAGATCTACACCGGCTTTCCCATGCCTGAAGGATTTCTTTCTTGCGTAATGAACCTCCCTTTATCTTTGAGTTTTACCCTTTGATCCTTGCGATATTTCCCATAATATCCTGAGCTTTAGTAGTAGTTGCGGAGAAGTAGTAGTTGTAGCAGCAGAAGTAGAAGTGGTGGTGGTGGAAGTAATATTATTAGCAGTAGTAGCAGTAGTAGTAAGATACACATGTTGCCTGTTGGCCAATTGATAATCTCCCTCATCATTTCCGGAAAGTTTCAACTTAGCAATACATTTCTGAGATACACCCTTTTGACAACCCCATGCAAATAGTGTGTCTTAATTTGATTCAACACTTCCCTCAACATTTCTCGAGAGCTTCACCTGAATGCCCTTGGGCATTTTGGACACCGATGGTCATACAAATCCCCCCTATCCTGATAACAAATAATATATGTAAAAAATGGGCGAGTTGTATAATTTACAGCTCTTTCACTGATGACTGTAGGAGGGGGGTCATCCCCAGTGGCATACTTATTGAACCTTTCAACTATGCTGAAAAAGTTATCTATCTCAAAATTTTGATCGGATGTTTCTGGGGGCAAAAAGGTGCGTGAGAGGGGGGCTGGCTGCCCTCTAATCAATTTTGACTCTGCAAAAGGGCGCTTGAAATTTCAATTTCCAATCGAATAAATCCTTTCCGGAGTTTCTATCGCAATTTTCCATGCGAACGCCTTGGTAAAAGAAAAAAAGAGATAAATAATACACTGCGCCCATTTCGCTCTTTACTTAGGCAGTGCTATTGCACTGCCTATGAGGTGGCAAGCACCGATACGAGGCTTGATGAAGCAGGGAAGAATGTGCTTCTTAACAATTCATGTCACATTAGCAGAGTCAGATCAATAGCAAAACTATCTTTTTTTCTCAGGAGTGATTGTATCAAACCAATGGTTGTAGGGACTCGATTGGTATAGGGATTTCGATTGGGAACTGAAAGTTCTAGTGCCCTTTTTAAGAGTCAAAAGTGATGGAAGGGTAAACTGTCACCCTCCACGCCCTTTTTAGCTGCCCTCCCCCTAAAGCCGTCCCATCAAAATTTTCAGATAATTTTTTGTTCAAAATGTTATAAGATCGGATAAGTATTCCTCCGTACAATATATAACTCCACAGCCCTTAAGTAAGGGCTGTAAGCTATCCATGCTGCCTATTGTTCACATATAGGTTTTGGTATTGGGAAAATGAGATATATTTGATCCTTGGTGTAAAAAATGGCTAAGGGTACGAAATTTTTAATGAAAGTTGAGGGGGATGTGGAACTAAATCAAATCGCACTATGTGCATGCAGGTTGTCAAAAGCGAGTATCAGAAATATCACTGCAACGGTTGAGATACAACTGTGTCAAGCTGAAATTATGTAACTACTACTACTGCTATTACTACTGCTACTGCTACTACTACTACTATTATGACTGCTACTTTTGCTACCACTACTATTACTACTGCCACTAATAAACTAAATCAAAAGATTGTAAGTGCATCTAGGTTTTCAAAATAGCATAGCCATTGTATGTCCGGACCGGAATAGATTATGAAGCTGAAACATTCAAGGGCAGTTGATGGGGATGCGAAACTAAATCGAAGGCACTATGTGTATTCAGGTTGTCAAAAGGCTGCATCAATATCCAAGGAACGGCTGAAGGTGTTAAGTTGAAACTTTCAGGGCTACTACCACCACAACTATTACCACTACTGCTGCTACTAGTAGTACTACCATTACTCCTACTACTACTACTACTATTACTACTACTACTACTACTACTACTGATACTACTACTACTACTACTGCTACTACTACTACTACTATTGAACTATTTTGAAAGAATCCAAGTGCATCCAGACTGTCAAAGTGACGTAAATGCAATATCTTAGGCACAGAGTAAAGTAGAAATTTGAAACTTCCACGGAAAGTTGAGGGAGATGTAAAACTAAATCAAAAGGAACAAGGTGCACACAATTTGTCAAAAGGATGGATCAGCAATATATCAGCTGAGAGAATTTAGTTGGAACTCTCAGGGCTATTATTACTAGTGCTGCTGCTACTACTGCTACTACGATGGACCTAAATCAAAAGAGTATAAATCCATCCAAGTTGTAAAAATGGCAATATATCATTTTCAGAATGTGGTATTAAGTTGAAACTTTCTGAAGTTGAATAGCTGAGGGGATGCAAATTTAAAGCAAAAGGTACTAAGTTTATCCAGATTGCGTCTGTACAATATCTCAGGGACCGTTAAGAGTGCTACGTTGGAACTTTCAGGGCATGTTGAGGGAGACGCTGAACATAATCGTGAGAAAATATGTTTATCCGGGTTGTCAAAAGGGCGTATCCGCATTATCTCTGGAATAGCTAATGTATCAAGGTGAAATTTACAGGGAATGTTGGAAAGGAAGTTAAATTAAATAAAAACACACTGTGTACATCTCGGTCGTCAAAACGACGCATCCCTAATATCTTAAGAACGGCTGAGGGTAATAGGTTGAGACTTTTAGTGATGCTACGACTACTACTACTACTACTACTACTATTACTACTACTACTACTACTATTACTACTACTACTGCTTTTACTTCCTCTGCTAATTCTTCTACTATTACTACTACTACCACTCCGACTACCACTTACGTTGCTACTACTATGACTGCGACCATTACCGACTGCGACTGCAACAACTACCTAGAACAGCAGCTACTTGCCACTGTGACTGCAACTTCTTGCGACTGTGACTGCAACTATATGGAACTAGGACTGTAACTATTTGTGACTGTGACAACTTGCAATTTGAGATGTTAGCAATTGGGACTGCGACCACTCGCGACTACAACTACATGCAAATTTTACTACTACTATTGCTACTGCGACTGTGACTGCGACTGCCACTACTAACACTGCTACTACAACTAATACTACTATTACTATTACTACCACTGCAAACATTACTAATGCTACTACTTCTATTACTACTACTACTGCTACTGATATTACTGCTACTACTACTACTACTGCTACTACTACTGTTACTGCTACTACTACTACTACTACTACTAATAATAATAATAATAATGCTGCTGCTGCAACTACTACTACTACTACCACTACTACTACTACTACTACTACTACTACTACTACTACTACTGCTACTACTATTACTACTATTACTATTACTACTACTGCTACTACTACTACTACTACTAGTACTCCTACTGCTACTACTACTGCTGCTACTAATACTACTTCTACTACCACTACTGCTACTACTACTAATACGAATACTATTACTACAACTACTACCACTACTACTACTACTTACTTACTTTGCTTTTTACCTTTGGTGAAAACCTGACGGTGAACTTTCCTGCCCAGTCCCATTGGATCTTGGAATTAATTCTGACGATTACTTCGATATGTCGACTGCAACTTCCCTGGTGATCTTAAGCCAACCCCTGTCCCATCTACGACCATGTCTCTGGAAGCCTCCCCATTGTTTCAGGTCCTCCTAGAATTTTTACCAAAGATTTGTGTTATGTTCTCCCGGCTGTCGTCACCAGGAGGATATTGGCTCGCTCATCAGGACTTTGTGACATATCTTACCTGTTGGGCGACTCGAGGTGTCGCCAATAAGCTTAAGACGAGGTCTTTTAATGAAGAGAAATAATTCCTTAGACCGGCGTAATAGCTTCTTAACCCGCTCTATTGGGAATTATAAACCACCTGATGATTTAGAGTATATAACGAAGGCAGGGATGATCAAATGCGTCCAAAGCTCTAGCCTTTTCTGCCTTGAGCAGCCACGTCTTGTTAACTTACAGCAGCATAGCTTGAACGGATTCTGTATAGACTAATACTTTGGTTTTTTGTCAAGATCTCACGCCTGGCCTATAACACCTTAACATCTTTTTTAGACTGGTGATGACTCCCCAAACCTCTGATATGCGGGTAGAAAAATCTTTTCCTGTTTTACCATTTGGTGTTACAATGGACCTAAGGCACTTGAATTCCATGATATTTTCAAATGGTTTACTGTCCAAGATGATTTGACATGAAGCACAATGGTTGAGTGTCATCAATTTTTCTTGGAGCTGCTTATGGTAAGCCCAATGTGTTTCGAGGATTCAGAGACATGATCAACCATGTATATCAAGCCGTTGGTGGTGACTTCCAGGAAAACAACGTTATTTGAAAAATATAAGTCTGTAAAGGACTGAAACTACCGTCCAGTTGTCTAAAGACTTGCCCAAGCTATCGCGTAGTTGAATAATGTGGGTAATAGGGGACATTTCTGTCTGATCCAAAAATCAATTGGAAACTTGGGAGTGTCGATGGGAGATACAGACGCAGTTCTCGGTGTCAGTGTACCTACTTCGAAGTATGTTAATGACGTCCTGTGCAGCTCCATCCTCATCCATAATCCTCCGTAGTCCCTCTATGATCAGGAAGTCGAAAACACCAAGAAAGTCAATGGAAGTGACGAGCGGTTTTTGGTGATATCTGTTCAACTGTTGCTGGATGAGTCGGATCATGAGTATCTGCTCCAAGCAGCCTCTCCCTGGTCTGAAGCCTGCCTGTGGACGAAATAGCTCCTTTGCGTCTTAAAATCTATTTAAGAAAATAAAGTATAATATTATTATTGCATGGTCAATTAAGGAGATGCTACACACAGCCTTGTCCCCTTCTTTTGTAGACTTGAACGGAGTGCTACTTTCCAATATTTTGGGGAGTCTTTGTCGTCCATCACAAACAGGTTGGTTTGGTGGCATAATTGGCTGGCGATGCCTTTTAAATTTCAGTAGGGATCCCATTCTCTCCTGGTGTCTCATTGATCTTCATACACTTAAGTGATTTTTAAAATTCTGTGATGCTTTTTGGATCCAAGTTGATATCTTAAGGCTTCCTAGCAGCACCTAACTGTAAGGCAGATTACATAGGGCTTTGACGGGTTTCAGTTGGTTAGAGAAGATTCTAGCAGGCGTTTCGAAGGTCCTTCTTCTGACCAAATGAAATTCCTACACTTATCTTTCAGCGTTTCAGCTGATGAAGGGCTTTTCTCCGTTTCTTCTTCTGGCAGTTTAAATATTTGCTTGCTATTATGATTTTTAGGCGTATCGTCAAGTTCATTTGCGTGGTTTGACCAGTACTGTTCTATTGTTTCATTGACCAGTACTATTCTCCTGTTTCATTGATTGTCTAACTGCCTTGCAGGCTGATTTCAAGGGTTCCCTCGTACCATCAGCAAAGGGTGTTTCTTCTGAATTTTATGGTGTGGTCAAAAATCCAGATTTCTATCGTCTGCTTTGTGTGCCCAATGACTTTTTTGGCTACATTTTTGGGTAGTAGTTCTTATCTGTTCCCATTCTTGGTCAGGGTCATACAATTGATTCAAGACTTCGAAGCGTTTGCTCAGCTTCAACTCAAACTCAGTGTTGATTTCTGGACATTTAAGTACAGACACATTAAGGGGCTTCTCTCTTTTCTGCCCCCTCTGCTTGCTTAGCCGGTGAAAGACTTTACACACAAGTAAATAGCGGTTGTGTTCGTTTAAACACTTGGTATCAGCTTCTCTGTATTCTCTGACATCTAAGTAAGAAATTCTCCATAGCCTGATTGCTAGGGTGTGACTCATCTAAGATATTGTTCGGCTATTGTTCGAGTACCATGCAACAAGATGAAGTTGCCTGTGTTCAAAGAGGGTGTTCGTTAACACAGAGACTATTGTGCTTGGCTAGCTGCGGAAGCCTTTCTCCATTAATGCGTCTATCTCCTTTGGAGTGGTGCCCGACTACTCTGGTAATATCAGGATTTGCTCGGCTGAGCCGAGCGTTGCAATCTCTGGTGACGAAGAAAGTGTCTCGCCTTGGTGTATTTTGATAGTCCTTTGGAGGCTGTAGCAGAAGGCATGTTTTAGCCTTTCAGTACTGTCCCTTGTTGGAGACACATGGCATACACGTGCTGATGGTAAGCGTGGCTTACATGGCATCTGAGTTTGATTTTTGCGATAAATGATGATAGTGGCCATCCAAGGTCGTCATAAGTTTTTTCAGGAAAGGCTAATGGAATAAAAAATGAAACTTTCAGAGCATGTTGAGGGGGATAGTTGATTAATATTTGTGCATACCCACGGTTATAAAATGATGGGAGACAGAATTCCTTCAGCCCAATAGAACCCCAAAGATTATGCAGATTTCCCGCCTAATTATTTGACTGTTTTTCCCCGTACCAATTCATCTAAAGCACTATAGTACATATATTACTGAAACTTGGCTGCAAAATATTATCCAAGATGTGAAATTCAAGCCAAAATCTTGGTCCTTATAAAGAAAAGACGAAAAAAAAATAAAAATATTCTTTTACCAACCACTTAAGAAAAAAAATGGCAATTAAAAAACAACGAAAGTTCATTTAAAAAAAAAATCATTTTCATGCAAAAAGTTTTCAAAAAAAATTTAAGAGCTAAATTAAACCAAACATGACCAGAAGTAAAGTCAAATGATAATTCAAGCGTAAAACGACCACAAATCACTTGAATAAATAAATGAAGTTAAAATCGAATTGATATTCCAATAAATAACCAATTCAAACTTAAAACAAACAGAAGTTACCATAAGTTGTAGCGAGGCTAACGCCTCTACGCCTGCTAACGACCAGAATGTCATTTGCGCTTTATTGAAAACAAAACATATTTAAAGGTTTTCTCTTTTATAACGTTAGTAAATAATAAATTGTTGAAACTTTCAGGAATAAAAATCGCTATATATATATATATATATATATATATATATATATATATATATATATATATATATATATATATATTATATATATATATATATATATTATATATATATATATATTATATATATATATATATATATTATATATATAATATATATATATATATATATATATATATATATATATATATATATATTATATATATATATATATATATATATATATTATATATATATATATTATATATATATATATATATATATATATATATTAATATATATATATATATATATATATATATATAATATATATATATATATATATATATATATATATATATATGAAACTATCAAATATTTGAATTTGTTTCTGCTCGTCTTTGGTTCGATACAGCTCTTTACTTTTCTTTGAAAGACTTATTTTGCAGAAAAAAGTTTTTCAAACAGTTCGTGGTAACGAACTGTAAGTAAGGAGCGACCCGGCTCAATGGTAACCGAAACTCTAGAAAACGGGTTTTTGATACCAATTGATACATCAAAAGAATCAGATTTTAATGCTGAATTCAAATATATAAATTTCATCAAGTTTAGTCCTATCCATCAAAAGTTACGCGCCTGAGAAAATTTGGCTGATTTTTGAAAAAAAAGGGGGAAAGACCCTCTAAAAGTTATAGAATCTTAATGAAAATCACGCCATCACATTCAGCGTATCAGAGAACCCTACTGTAGAGGTTTCAAGCTTCTATCTACAAAAATGTGGAATTTTGCATTTTTTGCCAGAAGAAAGATCACGGATGCGTGTTTATTTGTTTTTTTGTTGTTTTTTTTTCAGGGGTGATCGTATCGACCCAGTGGTCCTAGAATATTGTGAGAGGACTCATTGGAACGGAAATTAAAAGTTCTAGTGCCCTTTTTAAGTGACCAAAAAAAATGGAGGGCGACTAGGCTCCCTCCCAAGCGCCATTTTTTTCCCAAAGTCACCTGATAAAAAAATTTTGAGATAGCCATTTTGTTCAGAATGGTTGAAAATATGATAAGTATGTCCTTTAGGATGACTTAATCCCCCGAAGTCCCCGAGGGGAGGGCTGAAAGTTATGAACTTTACCCAATGTTAACATATAGTATTGGTTATTAGGAAGTATACAGACGTTTTCAAAGGGGATTTTTTCTGGTAGTAGGGGGGTGGTTGGGTTGGGGGTATTTGGGAAGATCTTTTCAGGAAGGAAGTTTTTCATGGGGGAAGGGAAATTGCTATGAAGGGGGTGCCGGATTTCCCAGCATTATTTAAAAAAAGATCAGAAATTAAATATAAAAAAAAACAAGTTTTCCAACTGAAAATAAGGAGTCACATCAAAACTTAAAACGAGCAGAAAATATTACGTGTATGATTGGGTTCACCCTCTAGTCAATACCTCGCTCTTTAAGCCAAAGATTTTTTAGTACTTTCATAAGAGCTATTTATTCTAAATAACGGCCTTTGTGATTAAGGGTTCATTTTTAAAGAATTGGAACGAAATTTGAACTTTAGCTTAAAGAGCGAGGTATTGACTAGGGGGCGAGCCCCTTAATATACGTATTAAAAATATATGAATATAGAAGATCGTTACTTAAGTTAATTCGTAAGTTACGTATATTTATTACTAATAAAAACGTTGGTAAATAAAATTAAACAAGTCTCGAGAAAGCCATTTAACCAAATAAAAGTAAAATTAATCTGCAAATTTTGTTTTAATTATTCATGTACGGTGAGCCAAAATCAAAACCTGCATTAATACAAAAACGTTCAAAAACTAAATAAAAAAAACAAGTTTTTTTAACAGAAAGTAAGGAACTACGTTAAAACTTAAAACGAACAGAAATTATTCCGTATATGAAAGGGGCTGTCCCCTCCTCAACGCCTCGCTCTTTACGCTAAAGTTTTTTATTGTTTAAAAAAATAGAGTTGTGAGAAAGTCAAACTTTAGCGTAAAGAGCGAGGCGTTGAGGAGGGGACAGCCCCTTTCATATACGGAATAATTTCTGTTCGTTTTAAGTTTTAACGTCGTTCCTTACTTTCTGTTAAAAAAACTTGTTTTTTTTATTTAATTCAAAATAAGACTGAGTACGAAGCCCTGTTTACATCCTCGCTGAACAGTGATACTGTTGCCTGGTAAGTTTCTAGCTTGTTCTGTACGGACGCATTACCGTAGGCCTAGCCAATCTAGACAAGACCACTGTAGAAAGGATTGGTTATACTTCTTACCAGAGAACAAATAGCTTTCTGGTGTAAGACAAACTAGTATGTTTTTGTAATATCAATCGCGAGCACATACGTTTTTTATGCTTCTGATGGTGATTCAAAATAGCCAAAAAGTGGTGACTGCGTTCTAGCTACCTAAGTTTTCACGGAACCCAAGTTGTTTGTCTCAAATAGTCGCACTTTACCTTTAATACTTAATAAACCGCAATTGACGATAAATAACAGTTTGAACAGGGTATATTTTTTCACTGTCTAATAAAGGATTTATCCCTATTCAAACTGTTACCTATTGTCATGGAAGGGCAGTGTGGCCTTTGATATTACCTAAGTCGCAATTGGTGTGGTTCGTAGAATTTAGTGTGTTTAACTGTACAAGAAATAAGAATTAAGGGCTTTGGAAAGGATAATCATAACATATTGCTGAGTAACGAAGTCTTTGTTGGTTAATATTGTAGTTATCGGCATAAAAAGTCAGAAACTGGCACTTTACTTCAGTATAATGGGTTTTACTTTCTGCTTCAAAAAACTCATATTACTTTCAATTTGCATTCGAATGAGCTCTGTCTCGAAATCTTAAAGCCACTGGTTCAATGCAAAAAAGAGGAAGAAAAAAAAGAACATTAGAGACGAATCCATGACCATCCTTCTTGTGAGGATCGAAAGTTTTAATCCCCCCCCCCCTAATAGAGTTATTGGGGACATTGAATTTGGGGTTATAAAGATTGCCCCCCTTTTTTGGTATTTTACCTCTTTTCTCTAATAATTGTTTGTTACAGTTTTGGTTACTATTGAAAAGAGATACTTTTTACCTACCGTTCACCTCTATGATTGGAAAGAAAATTTAAATACTAATTTGACAATAAAATGTGTATTGTATTTGAAGTTGAGTCTATTCACTACTTTATTTTGCGTATAACTTGGGGGGGGGGGTCACAATTCAATATTTCGGTAATTTCTCTTTTTTTGCATGTGGATCTTCAATTGCACCAGGTGCGACAAAAGTTGCGCTGCAAGGGCACCAATAAAACTTTAAAAAAGCAAAACGGTTGAAAGTCCATCTTGCACTTCGATATCCAAAGAAAATGGGGAGTAAAACAAAGTGGCTTGTAAGTTATAAACTTGATAAAGTAATCTTTTAGAAACCTAATTTTGGTAGAGATCTGAAATTAGCGTTGCCTATTATAAAAATATATGTTGTACTAATTTAAACTCATGTTCCAACTAAACACACGAAGATTCAAATATCGCATCTACTCTTGCCTTCCAATAACTCGTTATTGATCAAATATTAGTCAAATATTATCATGTTTATTTTTTATTTTCTTACTTATTCGTCCCTAATAGCTTTGATATTCTAAGTTTAAATTCCATTGGCCGATTGAGGAAAACTTGTTCTTTATATTTTTATAACAAGATAAACCGCCCTTGTTCATTTAAACATTATAAACCTATGTTACTTAATAGAATTATTTCCTTTTGGCTTAACTTTATTTGAGAACCAATAGTATTACATAGTGTTTGTTAAAGTCAAAACTAGAAATTATAAAATTAGCAAATTGAAGGGGAGTTTTCTGAAATTTTGTAAATTGTTTCTTGTTACAAGCTTATGTAAGTGACTTTAGAAAAAATATACATTTTTTCGGGAATCTTTCGGGAAAATCTTTTCGGGAATTTGCGAACCCAATTGCAATTATATAGTCTTTTTTATTCTTTTGTTGTATTATTAAATTAGGAATCTTAATAGATTCATTCTAACATGAGTGTTTTCACGCAAAGATGCATGTTTTTGTTTTTGTCATGTTTTTTTTTTAATGCAAAAACATTGTGTTTTTCTAATGAAAAAAAACTTCTTTGTTTTGCGTTCCATGGTTCATTCTCTACTGTTCTGCATAAGAAGAGCTTCCAAAATTCTTTTCACCAGAAAATCTATCTGAAGAGGTTGTTGGATGTCGATTAAACTTGGTGTAAAGTAAGAGTGACTGTCCTAGATATACCTTTCGTAAGTAAAATATACGCATAAAAAATATACGATTTAGGAATGTGGATAAATAATGATTTTTTTTTTCATTTGCAAAATGTATTAATGAATAAAACTTATATGGTAGGTATCCTGAAATGATTTTCTCAGTTTTTGGCTGCTTAATCACAGAATTGGACGGCATTGAGAGATGTATCTCCCAGTTTTCTAATTACCGACATCATTAGTCGTCTCTTAATCAATTACAAATCTGAAGCTATCCACTACAGAAATTGATATTCCCTTTTCCTTCCAACTTCTGATTAGATCACGTCTATCTAATCATGTCATTTGAGTTCCAGGTTTTGTTTATATTAAATAAAATAAAAAAGTTTTTTTTTAACTGAAAGTAAAGAGCGACATTAAAACTCAAACGAACAGAAATTATTCCATATATGAAAGGGGCTGTCCCCTCCTCAACGCCTCTCTCTTTACGCTAAAGTTTGGCTCTGTGTCACAACTCTATTTTTTAAAACTATAAAAACTTTAGCGTAAAGAGGGAGGCGTTGAGGAGGGGCAGCCCCTTTAATATACGAAATAATTTCTGTTCGTTTTAAATTTTAATGTCGCTCCCTACTTTCAGTTAAAAAAGTTGTTTTTTTTTTAATTTAATTTCTGAACGTCTTTCAACTAATGCAGGTTCTAATTTTTGCTCACCGTACATGAAAAATTAGAACAAAATTTGCATATTAATGTTGGCAAATTTATTCCGTATATTAAGGGTTGCCCCCTCCTCAATACCTTTTTCTTTATGCTAAAGCTGTTAGCACTGTTAAAAAACTTCCTATTCTAATTAAATGGTCTCCGTGTTTCAGAAGATGCTCTTAAAAAATTGGGACAAACAGCCAAACTTTAGCGTAAAGAGCAAGGTATTGAGGAGGGGGCAACCCTTAATATATGGAATAGTTTCTGTTCATTTTGCGGATAAATCTGGCTCACCCTTTATGAAATATACCGCTCCCCTCACAGAGAACTCTCACGTTGAAAGTTCATCCAACCTAAAGTGCACCCCCCCCCCCCCCCTCATCAAATTCCATACAGACAGTTCCACCTTCCGTGAAAACCCCCCTTCCTGTAAAATTGCTTGCGGGCCATTCAGACTGAAAAATTCTCCTTAGCATTCTTTCAGTTGAATAAGACTTCAATCGCTAATCGGTTTTTCGATCACTCCAGAAATGCCCCCTTCCGTGGAAATTATTTCTCGGGAATCAACCGTACATGAAAAATAAAAACCAAATTTGTATATTAATTTTGGCCGATTTATTCTGTATATGAAGCGTTGCCCCCTCCTCAATACCTTGCTATTTATGCTAAAGCTGTTAGCAAATTTAAAAAAGCTTCCTATTCTAATTAAACGGCCCCCTTGTTTCAGTAGACACTCTTAAAAATTGGGACAAACAGTCAAACTTCAGCTTAAAGAGCCAAGTATTGAGGAGGGGGGCAATCCTTCATATATGGAATAATTTGTTAGTTTTTTAAATAATACCGGTAAATTTGCTTCACCCTTTATGAAATATACCCCGCCCCTCACGAAAACTCCTCCGTGGAAATTTCATCCAACGTAAAGTGCATACCCCCCTTCAAATTCCCTCCAGACAGTTCCATCCTTGCTGAGAATTCCCCTCCCTGTAAAATTGCTTGCGGACGATTCAGCCTGAAAAATTATCCATAGCATTCTTTCATTTGAATTAAATAAAAAAAAAAAAACAAGTTATTTTTTAACTGAAAGTAAGGAACGACGTTAAAACTTAAAACGAACAGAAATTATTCCGTATATGAAGGGGGCTGTCCCCTCCTCAAGGCCTCGCTCTTTACGTTAAATTTTTTTTATTGTTTAAAAAAACAGAGTTGTGAGAAAGTCAAACTTTAGCGGAAAGAGCGAGGCGTTGAGGAGGGGACAGCCCCCTTCATATGCGGAATAATTTCTGTTCATTTTAAGTTTTAACGTCGTTCCTTACTTTCAGTTAAAAAAAACTTGTTGTTTTTTTATTTAATTTTTGAACGCTTTTGAATTAATGCGGTTTTTATTTTGGCTCACCGTACATGAATAATTACAAAAAATTTGCATATTAATTTTAGTTTTTTGGTTAAATGGCTTTCTCGAAACTTGTTTAATTTTATTTACGAACGTTTTTGTTTGTAATAAATATACGTAACCCCCGATCCACCCCCCCCCACCTACCAGAAAAAATCCCCCCTGAAAACGTCTGTATACTTCCCAATAACCAATACTATATGTTAACATTGAGTAAAGTTCATAACTTTCAGCCCTCCCCCCGGGAACTTTGGGGGATTAAGTCATCCTAAAAGACATTTTTATCATATTTTTGACCATGCTGAACAAAATGGCTATCTCAAAATTTTGATCGGGTGACTTTGGGAAAACAATGAGCGTGGGAGGGGGCCTAGTTGCCCTCTATTTTTTTTGGTCACTTAAAAAGGGCACTAGAACTTTTAATTTCCGTTCCAGTTTTTTTCCGGGAAAAAAAGAAAAAAAAACAAATAAACACGTATCCGTGATCTTTCTTCTGGCAAAAAATGCAAAATCCCACATTTTTGCAGATAGGTGCTTGAAAACTCTACAGTAGGGTTCTCTGATACGATGAATATGATGGTGTGATTTTCATTAAGGTTGTATAACTTCTAGGGGGTCTTTCCCCCTTTTTTGTAAAATAAGCCAAATTTTCTTAGGCACGTAACTTTTGATGGGTAAGACTAAACTTAATTAAACTTTTATATTTGTAATCAGCATTAAAATTTGATTCTTTTGATGTACCTATTGGTATAAAAATTCCGTTTTTTAGAGTTTCGGTTACCATTGAGCCGGGTCGCTCCTTACACAGTTCGTTACCACGAACTTTTTGATTAATTAGGTAATTTCGAAGACCACACTGTCTTTCTATGTCACTAAATAAAAGTTTAAATAGGGATAAATTCGGAAGGGAATTTTTCGAGAAAGTAAATGGTTTACCCATGGGGGCCCCTTTATCTCCATTATTTGTTGATATTTTTTGTGGAAAATATTGAAACAATTGCGTTAAATTCATATTTTTTAAAACATAATTTTTGGGGCCAGTATATGAATGACATAATTTCCGTATGGAATTATGGGAAGGAGGAATTAAAAGGATTTTTGGAACATCTTAATTTTTGGGGGGGTGATTTAAAATTTACTGTTGAACTGGAAGAGGATGGGAAACTTTCTTTTCCTAATGTTCTTCTTTTAACAAATTAAAACAGTCTGGATTTTAAAATTTACAGAAAACCGACTAATAACAATAGATTTTTGTCGTTTAGCTCCGGTCATGCTCGCCAATTAAAAATTAGTTTGATAATTTCCTTAACTGACCGGATCTTTAGTATGTGCTCTCCGAGATTTTTTGAGGAGGAGTTGTCTTTTCTAAGAAAAATACTAAAAAGTAACATGTATCCAGAGTGGTTAATTAACCAGACTTTTTCAAAAAGAAGGAAAAAGTTTCTAGAGATTTCTAATGAAGTCTTGGAGACAACTCGGGAGAAGTATGTTTTTTGTTCTTTACCGTGTGTACCCAGTCCTGGGCTAAGTGAAAAATTTAAAGAATTTTACAGAGTAGTCTAAAGGTAGTTTTAAAAGACAGTAATACTTCGGGTAATTTCCTAAATTCTAGGAAGGATCTAACTTCATTGGGGCAACAAAGTGGGATCAATCAGAACCCATGTACTTGCGGAAGCTCATATGTGGGACGTACTAACCAGAATTTGGACTTAAGATTACTACAAGATTCTATTTCATCGGTTTTAAAGTAAAATTCTAAGCCTGAAGATTTCACTTCAGCCCTTTTGGAGCGTATTTTCAATTTTCCTGACCATTTAAATCCACTCAAAATCAGTCAATATAATGAAACCTAAGAGAAAAATCAGTTGGGGTGCCATCAATAACTTTTATTGGGTATGAAAATAAAAACAGTGCCATCTATAACTGTTCACTAATAGATCAAAGCAGGGGTGACGTGATCTAAGTATTTGATGTCGCAAACAAAAATCCCAAACTGTTTGTTAGCTTAAAGATCAAATGTCTTTTGAATAAATGGAGATCAAAAGTTGAACACTTTTCTTCTTTGGGAAAATTCTTGTTCTTTTGTATGCCAATAGAATTTCATTAAAAAAATAAACTCTGGACTATAAAAAATATTAAAAAACTCTTCTGGTATTGGTTTCACCTCTTAACCTAAACAGTGAGGCAATAAGTACAGGTTTGCTTCCTCACATACAGAACTACTTCTGTTCAGTTATTAGTTCAATTTTTAAGTTCTTTAATTTCTCATTAAATCACTACAAGATAAAATAATACTTGTTTAATCTGAATCAATGGAAAAGAAAATATTTACAGAGGGTGCCTACACAGTGAGTTATACTCGAAAAAAGGCACCCTAAATAGAAAAAACAAATAATAATAGTAATAACAAATGATGAAAAGAAATAATAATACATTAGATATACTCGGAAGAAAAATGAGACATCCCACTGAACCCACAGCCCACACCCCAAATCAATATATTACCACATAATTAAAATTTTATCAACAATAGCACCGGCCTACATGACTTCAAATAAATAAATAATTATCTATAATTACTTATTAGATATAGTTTGAATTTAGTTTTAGAAACTGGAATAGAAAAACGTGAATCTATATTACTTTCATAAATATTCCAGAACTTTATCATTGAATTTTTAGGAGAAAATCTGGATCTTTCAGTTCGAATTCTAGGGCAAGGTAATTTGGCTGAACTTCTTCTTAAACAATAATTATTCTGGACAAAAGAAACTAAAGAGAAGTTACTAGAATTTAAAGCCAATGGTAATAATTCTTTCATTGGTTTTAGTCTGAAAAGGACACAATGTACAGGAAGGACTAGATCAACTGGCAATATTCTTAAAAATGTATAAAGGCTCTTAGTAGGGGATTTATCGGGGAGGGAAGATGGGGAATGAAGGAGTGCTTTTAACGTACGAAGGGCATTATTTTGAAGACGTTGAAGGGGCCTAATTAGAGATTTGAAAGTATTTAAATAAGCAATCGGACAATAATTAAAATAAGAATGGACTAGAGAGTAATAAACTGACTTAAGAGCAGGGAAAGGGATGTGGAATTTAAGATACCGCAGTAACCCTACATTCCTTCCTAGCTGTATCCTTAGCCTATCAAGATGAAATTTCCAAGATACATTTTCATCAACTGTTAGCCCTAGATACTTACAAGACTCCTTCCTGGCAATGGTAACTAGTTCTCCGTTAAAACGGACAGATATTTGAGAAATCGACGGTACGGCATGTGAAATTCGAGAGAAGATCATAAAGTGGGTCTTCGAAGAGTTTAACACCATGAGGTTGTCAGCAAACCACTGCAATAGCTTCTTTAGACCAAAATAGAGGTTTTCTCTGACGGATGATTCATCTGTACCTGTGACAGAATTAGCAGTGTCGTCTGCAAATAGTAGAGCAAGTCCATCATCGGTGATAGTGTCCAGAAGGTTATTGGCGTCATATCAAAAATAGTAGTGGTCCAAGAATTGAACCTTGTGGTACTCCTACCTTTTCAGAGCATGGCGTTTTTACCCATCTTACTGGCACCTCCATCCAAAAATTGATTCCAACCACTGAGGTAAGACTGGATGATTAAGAGAGCATTACCTCTTATTCCACAGTTGCCAAGCTTATCCAGAAGAATCAGATGACAAATCGTGTCAAACGCCTTTTTTACATCCACAAATATTGTAGCTGGTATCACGTCACGGTCCATCGCATCATTCAAAAACTGTAGCAAAACCAATATAAAATGTTCGGTTGTGTGCCCAGGCCTAAATCCAAACTGATGCTTGCTGAAGAAGTTAGACTTAGTCAGATATTTCATCAGTCTGTTGTAGATGCAACGCTCCATAATTTTTGAAAAAGCAGAGAGAATAGAAATAGGGCGGTAGTTTGAAGGAAGATTGGGGTCGCTACCTTTGTGGGGAGGTATAACCTTTACCGACTTGAAAACAGTAGGAAAGATGCCATCTTTAAATGAAGGATTGATGATGTGTGCGATAACACCGACACAGCAATCGATGGTCTTCTTTATGAGGTAAATTGACGACCCATCGGGACCTTTGGAGTGACCGTTTTTCATGGCTTTAACAACCTTCAGCAGTTCATCCTCAGTGACTGGTGACAGAAACATAGAGGAGGAAGGTGGCGAAGGTAGGTATTTTTTGTAATTATCCGTGACGACAGTTGAAAGGCCATAAGCTTCCTCTATGGTTGCTTCTCCAATGCATGCCAAAAATTCATTTATCGTGTTGGCAACTTCTTGTTGGGATGTTGAAGATGTTCCATCAGGCTTGGTTATGGTCTCAGGAAACGTGTTAGTTTTTTGTTTATACAGGCATTCATTTATCAGTGTCCATGTCTTCTTTGGCGATCCTTCTGCTTCTTGAAACTGCTTATGGTAGTAAGCCTGTTTAGTTTTCCTGAGCAGGGTTGTCAGAGTGTTTTTATAATTCTTGAATTCCGTACCAAGTACATCAGGATTATCAATATATTGCTGAATAGCATATTTTTGTGTTCAATACTGGTTCTAAGCCTTGGGTGATCCAAGGTTTTTCGGGGTCGCATACCTGGGGCGCTTTTTCGAAAAGGGGCAGGCAGAGTCAAGGGCAGAAGAGAATTTCTCAATAAATTGGGTAGCCATTGCATCTGGGTCGGCGTCTTCATAAACTGAAGTCCAGTCGCTATAAGCCAATTTAGCTCTCAAATTTTTTAATGATTTATCATCAATAGTAAAGTCTTATTATGGTAACTCCTTACTTTATAGTTGAATAAATGAAAAACAAAAGAGATGGCCCATTGTTGCATCTCTGACCTATGAAAAATCTCAAAATTCCTCTGGTCTTGGTTTCACCTCTGAGTGTAAACAGCTAAGCATTCAAGAGTCGTTCTTTCCCATGGTATTAGAAAGTTATTAAGAAAAAAATAAACTCTGATCTATGAAAAAACTAAAAAAAAACTCCTCTGGCCTTGGTTCCGCCTCTTAGCGTAAACAGCGAGGCATTCAATAGTTTTTCATTCCCATAGTGTTAGAATATCCTTAAGAAAAATAAACTCTGACCAATGAAAAATCTCAAAACTCCTCTGGTCGTGGTTTCACCTCTTAGCGTAAGCAGCGAGGCACTCAATAGTCGCTCTTTTCCATGCTATTAGAATGCCATTATGAAAAATAACTTTGATCTATGAAAAATCACAAAAATTCCTCTGATCTTGGTTTCACCTCTTAGCGTTAACAGATAGGTATTCAATAGTCGACGGAACAAATTCTGTTAATTTTATTTTTAATGTCGATCCTTACTTAATAGTTGAATAAACAAAAAATAAAAGAAGTGTCCCATTGTTGCTTCTCTGGCCTGTGAAAAATCTCAAAAACTCATCAGATCTTGGTTTCACCTCTTATCGTAAAATTAAATAAAAAAACAAGTTCTTTTAACTGAAAGTAAGGAGCGACATTAAAACTTAAAACGAACAGAAATTATTCCGTATATGAAAGGGGCTTTCCCCTCCTCAACGCCTCTCTCTTAACGCTAAAGTTTGACTCTGTCTCACAACTTTAATTTTTAAAACAATAAAAACTTTAGCATAAAGAGCAAGGCGTTGAGGAGGGGAAAGCCCCTTTCATATACGGAATAATTTCTGTTCGTTTTAAGTTTTAATGTTGCTCCTTACTTTCAGTTAAAAAAACTTGTTTTTTTTATTTAATTTTTGAACGTTTTTGAATAAATGCAGGTTATGATCTTGGCTCACAGTACATGAATAATTAAAACAAAATTTTCATATTAATTTACTTTTATTTGGTTAAATGGCTTTCTCGAAACTTGTTTCATTTTATTTACGAACGTTTTTATTAGTAATAAATATACGTAACTTACGAATTAACTTACGTAAAGAACTTCTATATTCATATATTTTTAATAAGTATATTAGGGGGTTTGCCCCCTAGTCAATACCTTGCTCTTTAAGCGAAAGTTCGAATTTTGTTCCAATTCTTTAAAAATGACCGCTTAATCACAAAGGCCGTTAATTAGAATAAATAGCTCTTATGAAAATACTAAAAATCTCTGGCTTAAAGAGTGAGGTATTGACTAGGGGGTGAACCCAATCATATATGTGATATTTTCTGTTCGTTTAAAGTTTTGATGTTGCTGCTGTTGCAGTTGAAAAACTTGTTTTTATATATTTATTTTCTGATCTTTTTTTAAATAATGCTGGGAAGTCCGGCGTCCCCTTCATAGCAATGTCCCTTCCCCCATAAAAACCTCCTTCATGGAAAGATCCTCCTATATAACCCCCGACCCCAGGCACGTACGCAGGAATTTTTTTCGGGGGGGGGGGTCCTATTTGTGTCGGGGGGGGGGGCAAATCCTTCAAACCCATTATTCTGTGAGAAAAATCAGAAAATTATGGGAAAATGAAAAAATCGTGAGATTTCGGGGGGCCCGGGCCCGGAGGCCCCCCTCCCTGCGTACTTCCCTGCCCGACCCCCCCCCCCTGACTACCAGGAAAAATCTCCCCTGAAAACGTCTGTACTGTATACTTCCCAATAACCAATACTATATGTTAACATTGGGTAAAGTTCATAACTTTCAGCCCTCCTCCCGGGAACTTCGGGGGATTAAGTCATCCTAAAAGACATACTTATAATAATTTCGAACATGCTGAACAAAATGGCTATCTACAAATCTTGATCAGGTGACTTTGGGAAAACAATGAGCGTGGGAGGGGGCCTAGTTGCCCTCCATTTTTTTGGTCACTTAAAAAGGGCACTAGAACTTTTAATTTCCATTCCAATGAGCCCTCCCACGATATTCTAGGACCACTGGGTCGATACGATCACCCCTGGGAAAACAAAAATAAAAATGAACACGCAACCGTGATCTTTCTTCTGGCAAAAAATGCAAAATTCCACATTTTTGTAGATATGAGCTTGAAACCTCTACAGTAGGGTTCTCTGATACGCGGAATATGATGGTGTGATTTTCATTACGTTTCTATAACTTTTAGGGGGTCTTTCCTCCTTTTTTTGAAAATCAGCCAAATTTCCTCAGGCGCATAACTTTTGATGGGTAGGATTAAACTTGATGAAACTTATATATTTGAAATCAGCATTAACATCCAATTCTTTTGTATATCTATTTGTATCAAAATACCGTTTTCTAGAGTTTCGGTAACCATTGAGCCGGGTCCCAATAACGAATACTATATGTTAACATTGGGTAAAGTTCATAACTTTCAGCCCTCCTCCTGGGGGCTTCGAGGGATCAAGTTATCCTAAAAGACATAGTTATAATATTTTCGACCATGCTGAACAAAATGGCTATCCCAAAATTTTGATCGGGTGACTGTGGGAAAAAAATGAGCGTGGGAGGGGGCCTAGTTGCCCTCCATTTTTTTGGTCACTTAAAAAGAGCACTAGAACTTTTAATTTCAGTTCCAATGAGCCCTCCCACGATATTCTAGGACCACTGGGTCGATACGATCACCCCTGGGAAAAAAAAACAACAAAAAAACAAAAAACAAATAAACACGCATCCGTGATCTTTCTTCTGGCAAAAAATGGAAAATTCCACATTTTTGTAGATAGGAGCTTAAAACCTCTACAGTAGGGTTCTCTGATACGCTGAATATGATGGTGTGATTTTCATTAAGGTTCTATAACTTTTAGGGGGTCTTTCCCCCTTTTTTCGAAAATCAGCCAAAGTTTCTCAGGCGCGTAACTTTTGATAGGTAAGATTAAACTTGATGAAACTTACATATTTGAAATCAGAATTAATATCTGATTCTTTTGGTGTATCTTTTGGTATCAAAATTCCGTTTTTTAGAGTTTCGGTTACCATTGAGCCGGGTCGCTCCTTACTTACAGTTCGTTACCACGAACTGTTTGATAAAGTGAGGTATTGAACAGTGATATTTTTCCTTGCTATTAGAATGTCATTAAGAAAAATAAACTCTGGCCTACGAAAAATCTCAAAACTCCTCTGCTCTTGGTTTTACCTTTTAGTGTAAACAGCTTTGCATTCAACAGTGGTTCTTCCCCATGGTATTAGAATGTCATTAAGAAAAAAAGAAACAAGCCTGACCTATGAAAAATCTAAAAATAGCTCCTCTGGTCTTGGTTTCACCTCTTAGACTAAACAGCGAGGCAATAAGTAGAGGTTTGCTTACTCACGTACGGTAAATTCTTCTGTTCATTTATTAGTCTTAATGTAGCTCCTTTCTTTATAGTTGCAAACTCCTTTGGTCTTGGTTTCACCTCTTAGCGTAAACAGCTAAGCATTTCTGTTAATTCGGGCATTCATTTATCAGGGTCCATTTCTTCTTTGGCGATCCTTCTGCTTCTTGAAACTGCTTATGGTTGTAAGCCTGTTTAGCTTTCCTGAGGAGGGTTGTCAGAGTGTTTTTATAATTCTTGAATTCCGTACCAAGTACATTAGGATTATCAATATATTGCCTGAATAGCATATTTTTGTGTTCAATACTGGTTAGTAAGCCTTGGGTTATCCAAGACTTTTTTGGGGTCGCATATTTATCCTTGCTATTAGAATGTCATTAAGAAAAATAAACTCTGGCCTATGAAAAATATCAAAACTCCTCTGCTCTGGGTTTCATCTTTTAGTGTAGACGGCGTTGCATTCAACAGTGGTTCTTTACCATGGTATTAGAATGTCATTAAGAAAGAAAAAACAAGTCTGACCTATGAAAAATCTAAAAAAAGCTCCTCTGGTCTTGGTTTCATCTCTTAGCCTAAACAGCGAGGCAATAAGTAGAGGTTTGCTTACTCACGTACGGAAATTCTTCTGTTAATTTATTAGTCTTAATGTAGCTCCTTGCTTTGTAGTTGCAAGCTCCTTTGGTCTTGGTTTCACCTCTTAGCGTAAACAGCTAAGCATTCAAGAGTCGTTCTTTCCCATGGTATTAGAAAGTTATTAAGAAAAAAGTACTGTGACCTATGAAAAATCTCATAAATCCTCCTGTCTTGGTTCACAATAAAAGATGTGTTCCCTTGTTGCATCTCTGAGCTATGAAAAAAAATCAAAAACTCCTCTGGTCTTGGTTCCACCTCTTAGCGTAAACAGCGAGGCATTCAATAATCGTTTTTCCATGTTATTAGAATATCATTAAGAAAAATAGCTCCTTTCTTTATAGTTGACAAAATGAAAAATAAAAGAAGTGTCCCATTTTTGTATCTCTGAGCTATGAAAAAACTCAAAAACTCCTCTGGTCTTGGTTTCACCTCTTAGCGTAAACAGCTAGGCATTAATAGTTGTTCCTCCATGTATTAGCATATCATTAAGAAAAAACTAGACCTATGAAAAATCTCAACTCATCTGGTCTGGTTTGACCCTTAACGTAAGCAGCGAACACTCAATAGTCGTTCTTTCCATGCTTTTAGAATGCCATTATTAAAAAATAAAATGTACCTATGAAATACTCAAAAGCTCATCTAATCGTGGTTCCACCTCTTAGCGTAAACAGCGAGGCTCTCAATAGTCGTTATTCTCCATGCTCTTTGAAAGTCATTAAGAAAAATAAACGCTGGTCTGTGAAAAATTTCAAAAAAACTCCTCTGTCTTGGTTTCACCTCTGGCCTAAACAACTAGCATTCAATAGTCGTTATTTCCCCATGGCATTAAATGTCAATAAGAAACAATAACTGACCTATAAAAAATCTCAAAACTGCTCTGGTCGTTGTTTAACCTCTTAGAGTATACAGCGAGGCTCTCAATATTCATTATTTTCTATGCTATTAGAATTCTATTATGAAAAATAGCTCTTGCTTCTGAAAAATCCCAAAAACTTCTCTGGTCTTGGTTTCACCTCTTAGCGTAAGCATTTAGGTATTCAATAGTCGACGGTACAATTCTGTTCATTTTTAGTCTTAATGTAGCTCCTTACTTTATAGTTGAATAAACGAAAAATAAAAGAAATGTCCCATTGTTGCTTCTCTGACCTGTGAAAAATCTCAAAAACTCCTCTGGTCTTGGTTTCATCTCTTATCGTAAACAGCGAGGCATTTAGCGGCCATATTTTTTCTTTGCTATTAGAATGTCATTAAGAAAAATAAACTCTGGCCTATGAAAAATCTCAAAAACTCCCAGCTCTTTGTTTCACCTTTTAGTGTAAACAGCTTTGCATTCAATAGTTGTTTTTTCCCAAGGTATTAGCAAGTCATTAAGAAAAAAAACAAGTCAGACCTATGAAAAATCTAAAAAATAACTCCTGTGGTCTTGGTTTCACCTCTTATCGTAAACAGCGAGGTATTAAGCAGTCATAGTTTTCTTTGCTATTAGAATGTCGTTAAGAAAATAATATCTGGCCTATGAAAAATCTTAAAAACTCCCTTGCTCTTGGTTTCACCTTTTAGTGTAAACAGCTTCACATTCAATAGTTGTTCTTTCCCATGGTACTAGCATGTCATTAAAAAAAAGTCTGACCTATGAAAAATCTAAAAAAAACTCCTCTGATCTTGTTTCCACCTCTTAGCGTAAACAACTAGGCATTCAATAGGCGTTGTTTCCCATGGCATTAGAATGTCATTAAGAAAAATAAACTGTGACTTATGAAAAATCTCAAAAACTCTTCTGGTCGTGGTTTCACCTCTTAGCGTAAACAGTGCGTAAACTTAGCGTAAACTTTCCCATGCTATTAGAATTTAATTATGAAAATAACTCTGGTCTATGAAAAATCACGAAAACTACTCTGGTCTTGGTTTCATCTCTTAGCGTAAACAATTAGGTATTCAATAGTCGACGGAATGAATTATGTTAATTTTTAGTCCTAATGTAGCTCCTTTCTTTATAGTTGAATAAACAACAAATAAAAGAAGTGTCCCATTATTGCATCTCTGACCTATGAAAAATCCCAAAAACTTCTCTGATCTTGGTTTTACCTCTTAGCGTAAACAGCGAGGTATTGAAGTCATGTTTTTTCCATTCTATTAGAATGTCATTAAGAAAATAAACTCTGGCCTATGAAAAATCTCAAAACTCCTCTGCTCCTGGTTTCACTTCTTAATGAAAACAGCTATGCATTCAATAGTCGTTCTTTTCCATGGCACTAGAATTTCATTAAAAAAAAAAACAAGTCTGACCTATGAAAAATCTAAAAAAAAACTCCTCTGGACTTGGTTTCAACTCTTAGCGTAAACAGCTTGGCAGTATGTAGTCACTCTTTTCCATGGTGTTAGAATGTCGTTAAGAAAAATAAACTCTGGCCTATGAAAAATCTCAAAAACTCCTCTGGTCTTGGTTTCACCTCTTAGCGTAAACAGTAGACATTCAAAAGTCATTCTATCCCATGGTATGAGAGTGTCATAAAGAAAAGAAAACTATGACCCATCAAAATCCCAAAAACTCCTCTGGTCTTGGTTTTACCTCTTAGCGTAAACAGCGATCACCTCTTAGTGTAACAGCTAGGCATTCAATAGTCGTTCTTTACCATGTTATTAGAACATCATTAAAAAAAATAAACTCTGGCCTATGAAAATCTCAAACAACTCCTCTGGTCTTGGTTTCGTCTCTTAGTGTAACAGTGAGGCATTCAATAGTCGTTTTTTTTATGCTATTAGAAATGCCATTATAAAAGATAAGTCTGGTTTATGAAAAATTATAAAACTCCTCTGGTCTTGGTTTCACTTCGTGGCGTAAACAGAGAGACATTAAGTAGAGTTTTGCTTCCTCATATATGGAATATCTTCTGCTCTTTTTTTCTTAGTATAGATCTTTACGTTATAGTTGAATAAACGATAAAATAAAAGAAGTGTTCCCTTGTTGCATCTCTGACCTATGAAAAATCTCAGAAACTTCTTTGGACTTGGTTACACCTCTTAGCGTAAACAGCGAGGCATTCATAGTCGTTCTTTTCCATGCTATCAGAATGTCATTAAGAAAAATAAACTCTGGAATAGAAAAATTTCCAAAATTTCCTCCGGTCTTGGCTTCACCTCTTAGTGTAAACAGCTATGCATTCAATAGTCATTCTTTCCCATGGTATTAGAAAAACAAACTCTGACCTATGAAAAAATCTCAAAAACTCCTCTGGTCTTCATTTCAACTTTTGGCGTAAAGAGCAGGCATTCAATATTGTTTTTTTTTCATGCTATCAGAATATCGCTTAGAAGAATAAACTATGGCCTATGAAAAATCAAAAAAATCCTCTGGTCTTGGTTTCACCTCTTAGCGTAAAAAACAAGATATTCAAGAGTCGTTCTTTTTCCATGCTATTTAAAATATCATTAAGAAAAATAAACTCTGGCTAATGGAGAAATCTCGAAAAACTCCTCTGGTCCTGGTTTTACGTATTAGTGTAAAACAGCGAGGCATTGTGGTTCAAACGCTGGCCTATGAAAAACTCTCAACAAACTCCCCTGCTCATTGGTTTTACTTCTTAGCGCAAACAGCTAGGCATTCAATAGTCGTTACTTCCCATGGTGTTTAGAATGCATTAAGAAAAAAAACTCTGACCTATGCAAAATCTCAAAGACTCCTCTGGTCTTGGTTTCATCTGTTAGCGTAAACACGAGGCAGTCAATAGTCATATTTTTTCCATGCTATTGAAATGTCATTAACAATAATGAACTTCGGTGTATGAAAAATCCTGAAAACCCCTCTGGTCTTGGTTTCTTCCTCTTACTGTAAACAGCGAGACATTGTAGTTAAAAAAAAAATAAGCCCCCACCCCCCCACCAAAAAAAATAATTATAAGTCCAGAAATTATAGGTTCCAAAATAATTCTAAGTCCCAAGAAAATTCTACGTCCTCAAAAAATTTCCAAGTCCTAAAAGTTCTAAAAAAAAGTAACTACAAACAATATTTTCTAATAGAAAAAATCGCGACTGACATATTTATATCATCTTCATTTTGTATTTTTTAAATATCACAAGTGATTTTTTTGTCTTAATGTGATTTTAAGACATTGAAAAAAAGTAGAAAAAAATTCAGTCAAAAAAATCTAAGTAAAGAAAAATTCGAAGTTCAAAAAATTTGAGGTAGGGGAAAAAACCTGGGGGCAGGGGCATTGGGGCCCTGGAGAGGGACAAGGGTCCGGGATGGGAATGTGGGGACCCAAACTTACGTGTAAGCCCGGTAATGGAAAATTGATGTTCTCAGGACCATTACAGTGCAAAAAGGATACCTGGCCAGTTGTACTCATTACAATTTTTTGGAAATCGAAACAAGTTTCATTAAACCTTAAATGAATATATCTGTCCATCATGCATCTCAAATCACTATGGTATGCAAATTCATGGAATGATGACAAAATGGTGCCGGAAACAAATCACTGGTAGTATTTACCAAAAATGCAACTTTAATGAGAAATCGATTGCGCAATTAACTGGTTACGATATTGTGACACTTAACATCAATTGGCCAGCATCCTCGAAACAATACGTTGATTGCCTTAGAATATTTTTCTATGAACTTTAATGTGATTTCAAGACATGGAAAAAGTTGAAAACAAATCTAAAAAAGATGGTTGGGGAAGGGGGGGGCAAAAATGTGTGGGGAAGGGGTCTCTGGTCCCCTGGTGGGAGACATTGGGCCCTGGACGGGGGAATAGGAGTACTGGAGGGGGACATGGGGTCCTGGATGGAAATATAGGAACCCAAACTCACGCACAAGCCCGGTAAATGGAAAACCGATGTGCTCAGGACCGTTATATTACAAAAGGATACCTGGCCGGTAGTACTCATTAGAATTTTTGGAGATCGAAACACGTTTCATTAAACATCAAATTAATATGTCTGTCCAGCTTGCATCTCAAATTACCATGGTACGCAAATTCATGAAGTGATGCCAAAAATGGTGCTCGGAAACATAACACTGGTAGCATTCACCAAAATAAAACTCAATTGAGAAATCAATTGCGCAGTTAACTTTTTTACGATATTGTGATGCTAAACATCACTTGGCCAGCGTCCCAGAAACAATACATTGATTGCCTTAGAATGTATTTCTATGAACTTTAATGTGATTTCAAGACATGGTAAAAGATGTAAAAAATTTCAAAAATTGGGGCCATGGAGGGGGACATGGGGCCCTTTATGGGGGAGTCGGAGACCTGGAGGGAGACATGGGGCTCTGGATTGGAATTTGGGGACCCAAAATCATGCGCAAGCCCAGTAATGGAAAACTGATGTGCTCAGGACCATTACATTACAAAAAAAAATATCTGGCCGGTTGTGCTCATTACAATTTTTGGAGATTAAACAAGTTTCATTGATCATCAAAAGAATATTTCTATCCAGCAAGCATCCCCAATCATCATGGTATGCATATTCTCGCAATGATGCCAAAAAAGGGGCCCGGAAACAAATCACTGGTTTCAAGAATTTCCTTTTCGCGCGGATATTGTGATAATGCTATAGGGCTCTGCTTGCATCCATTGAAGGGATTCACGAGAAAATATGCATATATTGTTTCCGGAAAATGTTAAGACTCTCCTAAATGTTTTTAGCTGCATATGAGGACTAGCAATTCTAATAGCACATTGGGATATGTGTGTCGTCGGAATGATGGGATATGTGTGTCACCGGAATGATGGGATATGTGTGCGCTCCGAATGATGGGATACCTCGGCGCTCGGAATGATACTGCACCTGTGCATTCGGACGTATTATAGGAATGTGGAGGATTTAAAAGAAAGTACCGGTACCAGGAATCGAAGGGATTGGACTCCGGTTGGAGTATTGCCCCCCATACTACTGAGAAGTCCGACTGTTGGCAAGATATTTGGTAAGGGGGGGGGAAACCATCATTGGTCTCCCAACCATAAATAGAGATTATTTTCTGGGGTGTAGAGGCAATGGACCTCGAATGCCTGATACTCAACCCACTGATTGTCGGTCCATCCCTCCTAAAAATAATAACAATTCACCGTTATATCTTTATTTAAAAAACAAGATCTCGAAAAATTACTCAAAGGTTTTTGCTTGTTCGAATCAGTGTATAGAGGGTAAGTATTTCTGCGGGGAGATTGACTGATGGAGGAGGGAATATACACCAGAAGACGTGTTATGCCTAAAATTCACTTGCCGAAAGAAGCTCAGTGTTAACTCAGTGTAAACAGTGCTCCCCAGTGGTAAAACCTAAGACGAGCAGAAATAAAGTTTTATAATAATTCGAACTTAAAACGGTTCCTGATTATGATAATGAAGTTAATTTTTTCACTGTAAAACCAGACAAAGAAGAGAATAAGTGATTATTACCGAAATTATTATTTTTGTATACAGGACTAGCTATTCCATAACATACTCTTCATTTTTATTTAGGCATTTCTATAGATGTGAAATTGTTATTCTGAAAAACGATCCGCATCATTTTCTATTACCTGCCAGGTATCTTCATCACTAACAGTGCCTGTTTGCGGCTGTAAATTCACTGAACAAAAAATTAACGAGTTACTACCTAGAGTTAACGCACCATACTTGATTGCATGAAGAACTATTCAACCGAGATACATTTCGCAATTTTTTCGCTATCAGTAATGCAACTTCTCCATAAGTTCTACCATTCTGCGGACGTTTTTTCGAGATCTAAAATAAGAAAAACCTTTTATTCTCTCCTATTTTTCCAGCCACTTTTCAATTAATGATACAACCGAAAAATCACGATATTTAAGCAGACACTACTTTATATACGAGAAACCCCGACCATTTCAATTTACTAAATGACACTCGTGCTTTGCACCATGGCTCTACTTATCCTATCCGCTGTCTGAGCCAATGGATTGTGACGGGTTAAATAGCGGCTTAGGCAACCATTATTTTAAGGTCGTCAGCTCTAACCAACTTGTTTTTCTGTCTTAGGTGGTCATATGGGCTAATAATTTGTTTGCTGTTATGCTGTGGAGCCCCCACAGGCACGCCAAAAGTCGATGTGGAGTCTGTTTAAACAACCTGAGTTTCACTGTTCGCCCAATTTTTTCGTTATCGCTACTAAGCTCTTCCAATACATTAGCGAATGATTGAATTGATGATGAAGATTCTGAACGTGATTTTGAATTGCAAGGTTTTTCCGGGTTAAACCGATTACTTTCAGAATCCAAACTCGTTACTAAATTTTTTGTTGCACTGATAATGACCCAGGTTCATTGTGATACTTTATCCCACATTTCCCTTAAAATGGGTCGTGGTACTCGCTGATGACTCTATATAGGGGCATTCGTAACCTCATCTACAGATTGCTTATCAAAACTATACGTAAAACACTGTTGACTAATATATAACTTTGTCCCTCTTAGTCTTACTTCTCTATTTTCTCCTCCAGTAGTTCAAGAAAAGGATTTAGGCGGTTACGAATAGACACTTCACGCTCTGCATAATCGGGACTAACACCAACACCCACCCCTTTTAGGTTAGCACTTAACCATAATATAATATTGCGAATATAATCCCTTGTCAACTTAACCAACACTTGTCGCTTGCCTTGTTTAGCGTTTAACCGAAAAATCTCTCTTATGTCCATCATTTTCAGCCGTAAATTCTGTCAGATGTAGGTAGTCAGATTTAGAGGACCAATTACACTGTTTAGACTCATTTTTTGGTCGTTGCAATTTTACGTAAGTAGCCGACATTTCAGCTTGCAAACTTAGGTAATCCTTCTTCAATTGTGACGCATCCTCCGTGAACTTCTCTTCATGTCGCATCAATTCACAACGAAATAGCAGCTAGGTCGTATCTAAGATCTTGAACCTGCGACAAGACTATTTCTATTAAGTTCAATTTTTCGATTAATTTCTTGTAGAGTTTCAGATAAATTAACAGAAGTCATAATTAATCTGGATAATATGGCAATGATAAGGATTTTTTCATTTTATTTTTTTTTTATTTGATGACAGGGTTTATTCAAGAAAATACACAATAAAGTACATAAAGAAAACACTAAAAACAGCAATACAACAAAAAATTAAATGAGAAAGATTACTTATCTTTCTGTGAGGGCTGATTCTCACAAATGCATCCGAGTGACTACTCCAGCTAAACTGTGTAAGATTGGCCTTCCTTCCAGCTGCACGGCTGGAAGGCGGTAAGTGAATACTCCATTTAACGTGCAGCACAAATTTTACACTTAACAAAAGCAAGTCTTATGCAGTAAGAGTTCCACTTAGCACGACAATTCTTGTTTGTAGGAACTGTTTTCAAGACCTTTCACTGCTTATGTATTTAGATGTTAAGGGGATGGTTGCTGAAATGCTACCAAGAGTTTTATAGCAGACCCCTAGAGTTTGAAGAATACCTTCCCATTTGTATCTTCGTTTCTAAAACTAAATCTGCAAAAACTACACCATAAAAGTTTTCTTGTGTGAAAAAGTTTTCCCCTACCTAATATTTATTTGTGTCCATGGGATCTTCAACCACAACAGGAGAACAAACACTTTTTTTGAAGGTTAATAATATTTCCAAGATAGACAGGTTTTTCTAAATAAGGATAAGGTTTTTTAACTACTGAGCGATTCAAAGAAAAATAAAGGTATGTCTTTTAGACGTAGGACTTTGGAATAGGCGTTTTGATGTGATAACGAGTCACAAACTGATTTTCACGTGACTTACAGAAGAAGCAGCATAGTGTCAATATGGGAGCTACTGCCGATCTTGCCCAAATGAAAAACAAAACAAAAAATTATACTTTGTACGGAAGAATCTCTTTGTACAACCTCAGCCGAAATTGGCACTTAAATAATAAATTACATGTAGAAACTGCAAGATTTAACTTGAATCAAAATTTATTCGAAAACCATTAAAATGCTACTGCGCTTTTTCTAAGCTATTGCTGTAAGTTATTGAAACCCAATTGGAATATGCAAAAGAAACCCAAGTTTCATGGAAGAAATTCTGATTTTCATTTTTACAATTCTCCAAATTTTTTTAAAGAAAAACAAGGTATAATAAGCCAAACTTTCTGTTAGGAAGCTAATACTTCTTCTTATGACGGTTATTACCATAACAATCTCACATCACATCAAAAAATAAAAAAAATGAAGAAAATCTAACTTTTCAATTTTTTGAAAAGGGCGATAGTTATTTTTTGGAAATGAATATGTTTCCTAACAACTGGTGCCGTTTCCGATAACAGTTGCAGACTTACTTATTTTTACTGTTTTTTTTTTTTTTGCTCTGCACTTGCCGCTGCACAACTATTTTGGACACACCACGCATTGTGTTTTTAATTTATTTTTGCAGGTCATTAAGATGCACAAGAGTGGAGATTCATAAGAAACCTGTTCACTGCTTTTGCAATTACAAATTTAATGTTCCTGATCTGGCATAGTTCTATAGTTCCTGATGCTGATTTACTTCTAGAAAATCCGGTAGGGTTTAAATCAAATTCTTCTATGAATTTGTCAATCTTTTGGTATTCATCTAACCTCTAAAAGAACGAAAATAGTACGAACTCACTAGCTTGGATACAGTTTTGGTTACAATTAGTAGCATAGCTCCTGCAAGAAGTGGACAAGAAGGGTCCACTTTCGGAAAGCCAAGGAGAATGGGCTATATAATTATTTTTTCTCTCCAAATTATTGGGATGGGCAACTGCCTCCCTGCCACCACCCCCTCAAACAATGCCACTTGTTACAACGAAGGATAAGGGGAAGATGGGTAAAATACTCCCTCAACAATTTTGATTTGAACACCTCTCAAATATTGTGAATGTTTTGATGAATATGAGTTGGAATAAAACTGATATGGTGCTATATAGGTGGTTTGTGGGTCTCTGATACCAAACACAATCAAAACAAACTTTGCCCTTGCTGGTTGTGAAAAGGGAACAACAGCAATATCTAAGGATCGGCTGTGGGTATTGGGTTGAAACGTTCAAGATATTTTAAGGGGATTCTGAAGATATGTTGGAGGGCAACCAGCCTCTCTCCCACTTCCTTGCCACTTTTATATGTCCCCTCTCCTCAAAAATTGTCAAAATTTTGTAACTACCATTTTGTTCAAACTAGTAAAAATGTGTAATAGCTGTACCTCCAGGGATGCCATACCCGCCACTGCCGGGTGGCAAGGACCGTAAATTATGCAATTTATCCATTGTTTACATCACAGTATATAAATAATAGACAGTATGATCGTTCCCTATTTCACCCATTATAAAAACCCGGACCGAGGTGCGAGTACTCCGGAGAACGTAAAAACATAAGCGACGAGATCTTTTCACGGGTAGACAAGTCAGATTTCTCTTGAACGCGAAATTTGGCTTCAACGTTGTAACACTAAATTTGAAAGAATCTAATTTTAAATTAATTTATTTCAAAACATGTACGAAAATCGGTAATTAGAAGTGCAATATTATTATTAGATATTTTTAGGAATTAGAAGTAGGTTTCGAAGTCTTGAGTTGGTTTCAAAGGCATTTTGAGAAAGTTTCTGCCAAAATACGTGTTCCAGGGTAATTAGACCGCTGATGGCAGATCAAATGAGAGAAGCTGTTTTGTACGAGCCGATATAATTATATATATATATATGTATATATATATATATATATATATATATATATATATATATATATATAATATATATATATATATATATATATATATAATATATATATATATATATATATATATATATATATATATATATATATATATATATACTACGAAAAACCTTATGAAAAAGCAAGTTTGTTTTTAAATAAAAGTAAAGGCCATATTAAACTTAAGATCAGTAGAAATTGAAGCCTTCAATAACTCAAACTCAAAACAGCCAGAAATTATTATTAAAGAATAAAAAGGAAAGGAGAATATTTGGTATGGCTGTAACACTGCATATAAATTTATATAAATGTATATACAGTGGATTGTAATAATGTAAAAGGTAAATATAACATGTGTTTAAGAATGGAAAGAAAAACAAAGAATGAACTTATAACGATAATCAAGTTAAAAATAAGTTTTATTTGAACAATGCCATAACGTGACGACATTTGATTATGAAATTTGGGGCTTTGCATTGATATTTCAGTTGAAATGTCGGCTATTTCCCTGTTTTAGTATTGATTAGAAGTTAACACTAGAAATTTTTTTATTTCACAAACTTAATCAACCCCCAACCCCTTTTTAGAAATCCTATATAGGCCAATCAATTAAGTCCACTGTAAATAAATAATAGATTCAGTCATAATTTGTATATAAGTTAAGTCATACCTGTGAGATGGGGCAGTTGCAAACCACTTCGGCGGCTCACCAAGTTTCTTTCTGCTTTCGCAATTACGAATAATACAATTTCGAACCATTTTTCAGTGATTCACAAATACACACTAACCCGTTAATGAAAGATTAAGTGGGAGGAGCTATTTATACGCACCGAGAATGAAGCGCCAAAAATAATTAGCCTTGAACTTACTGTTATTAAATTAAAAAAAACAAGTTTTTTAAACTGAAAGTAAGGAGCGACATTAAAACTTAAAACGAACAGAAATTATTCCGTGTATGAAAGGGGCTGTCCCCTCCTCAACGCCTCGCTCTTTACGCTAAAGTTTTTTATTGTTTTAAAAAATAAAGTTGTGAGACAGAGTCAAACTTTAGCGTAAAGAGCGAGGCGTTGAGGAGGGGACAGCCCCTTTCATATACGGAATAATTTCTGTTCGTTTTAAGTTTTAATGTCGCTCCTTACTTTCAGTTTAAAAAACTTGTTTTTTTAAATTTAATTTCTGATCGTTTTTAGTTAATGCAGCTTTTATTTGCATAAAAATTTTACTTTCTCTTTTGCTAAATGGATTTCTTTACAAATTAACTTACGTAAGTAACTTCTATATTCGTATATTTTTCTTCTGGCAAAAAATACAAAGTTGCAGATTTTTGCAGATATGAGCTTGAAACCTATGTAATAGGTTTTTCTGATACGCTGAATCTGACGGTGTGATTTTCATTAAAATTCTTTCACTTGTAGGGGATGTTTCCCCCCTCTTTAAAAAATCGAGTAAGTTTTCTCAGGCTCGTAGCCTTTGATGAGTAATACTAAACTTAATAAAATTTATATATTTAGAATCAGCATTATAAACACATTCTTTTGATACATTTATTGACATCAATATTCCGTTTTTAAAAGTTTCGATTACTATTGAGCCGTATCGCTTGTTTTTTTATTGTTTTTTTTTATTACGTATATGTTATTACGTATATGAGGGGGTTCTCCCCTTAGTCAATACCACGCTCTTTACGTTAAAAGTTAAAAAAATTTTGATTCACAAACCCCTGAATCACAAAGGCCGTTTAATTAGAAG